>JAWQUT010000248.1:1132212-1156927 GCA_033807755.1 Ellobium chinense | reverse complement strand
TGTGTGTGTGTGTGTGTGTGTGTGTGTGTGTGTGTGTGTGTGTGTGTGTGTGTGTGTGTGTGTGTGTGTGTGTGTTTTCGTGATTGCGAGTATACATGTTTCTACGGTTTGTATACTTATTGTACTCTTTTAAAGTGAGTGTGTGTGTGAGTGTGTGTGTGTGTCGGTGTGTGGGTGTGTGTGTATGTGTGTGTGTATGTGTGTGTGTGTGTATGTGTGTGTGTGTGTGTGTGTGTGTGTGTGTGTGTGTGTGTGTGTGTGTGTGTGTGTGTAAGTGTGTGTGTGTGTGTGTGTGTGTGTGTGTGTGTGCATATATGAGAAAATATCAGAATGTCTAGGCGTCTGGAGCCTGCATGGGGGAGTAATATAAAAATGTAGTCTTGTATTATTATTATTATTACTATCATTAGTATTATTATTATTGCGAAAACGCTTTATCATAATATAGACACCGTGCACCGTAAGTAATGTAACATTAAGTGATGAATCAGTAAGTGGTTATTTAGTGCTGTGAAACATCCTTATATACCGATATAATGTACATACAGGATATAAGATGCAACGTTTTGACAGGACTAAACCGCTTGTCCTGTTACTCTGCTATGATGTAACATGACAGCCATTCTATCTCTATCCATTTACATTTTATAATCCTGCTATTGCGACTCTCTTATTTAAAGATATGACACTGGAGAAGGAAGCTATAACTCCAGTTCTATAAATCCGACAAGGAGCTGCAGGCTGATCCTAAAGGCAAAGGCTAAGTAGGGCAAAGACGATTATATGATACTACATTATGCGGGGTTCGCATGTCCTATAGAGTCTGATACAAGCGATAGGCAGGTTTCTGCTGACATGTCAGACACCATTTTATTTTCGAGAACTGTGTAAGTCTATCGTAATTGACTACCGTGCCAATCAACGTAACTATAATATGGAAAGAGGAAACCTAAACCAACAGCACTACTCCCCCCCCCCCNCAACACACACACACAAATGTAAACGATGTGTCACCCAGAGTAAGTATTGCTTTTCTTCTCCTTAAAAAAAAAAAATACTTAGTATCTTTTTTTTGTGAATAAAATGTTGCTATTCCAAGTGAGGGAAAATTAGGTTAGGTCTGTGTATTAGCATCCGTCCAAAAAAAGCCTTATGAAAAATTGGGGAACAAATTAGGAGTTATCTTTTTTCACTGTTGGCTATATAGGGTTTTACACCTGTAATTCACCTATCCAGGGGTCCCGTGCCAAACATATTGTTTAGCTTTTCTTCCAAATTTTGACACACACGAAAAAAAAATGCCCCTAAACCAGCAGACTTCGAGAACTTAGGCAGACAAGCAGGCTATCAAATGATTTAGGCCTTTTCCCTCAGTAAACAAAGTAACTATACCCACCTAGCAACAACCACAAAGTTTATAGGTGAGTGAGCTAAACCTCTACAGATGTATATGCACATATCTAAGCCTGTGGTTGAAATTCAAATCCAATCCCTTTCCCCCTTCCCTCTGGCCAGTTTTCTGATTTTGTGGGGATTATTTAAAATTGCATATTTTTATGCCACGTGCTATTGGCATCTTCATACCTGAAGAGAGTTATGAATAACACCCTTCCTTCCCCGTTTGTTTTCTTCCCATACAAAAATAAACAAAAATATAATATAGGTATGTACTTCAACATCAAAGCGGAAAAGTCCGAACCTGTAGTAGAGCTTATAGAATAATACAGTCCATTTATAGGGCCAAAAGAAGACAAAACAACAACAACAACAACAACAGCAACAACAACAACAACAACAACAACAACAACAACAACAACAACAACAACAACAACAACAGCAATTGCAATTGTTGCTTTGTCGTGATTCCCTGATTTTATTATCTGTGTCGGCCCCTCAAATGACATTTGTCCGGGAAGAGGTTCAATTCTGATGACACATGTGTTGCAGTATTGCGAGGGTGGCGACAGTCGCTTAACGGCATTTTTTTTTTCGAGAAGAGTATTTATGTCTTCCTATAAATCCATTTGTGTGCTGAGCTACTGCTAGGATAAATTTCTGTTTCAGGGATCTCAGTAGAACGGATATGGATCCAGTCCTTTCTAAACTTTTCAGGCTCTAAGAATAGTTTATGTACCGTAATATCCGAGACAGTGTTCTCAATCTACTTCCCACAATCACACGTGCATTTCCTCCCCTTTTCGGCCCTGTTCAATTGGATAGCAAACATACACACTCATACCAAGCAGCAAATACCTCTGGATTGGCTTAAATGGCCACTCCTCAGAGTGACAGTTAATTTATCATGTAAAATAATTTTAGAGAACTGTCTGCACTATGACTCTGCACCGAGACTACTGTAACACTATCAAACACAAGACTGTGGTGGTCCCACGCCACCCACCACTACATCTGCCTGTAGTGGTGGACCGTCACACACACATATGTGATTGTGTATACTATGGGATAAGAGCAGCAATCTTGGTGGCGACTATGTAAAAATACAGCATAGTAGTGACTGTAACCTATTCTATGCACAGTGACTAATGATGCATATAATGCATGTAGTTTCTCGAATTGGTCCAAATCGTGCTGTTTTCACTTGCCCTTGTCAGCCATAAAATTGACAAGCAACAAGCTGGCAAGTCTCCGATTCCAGACAGGCCGAAAAACAAGGGACAGGTCAGTCGATGTTAAAGATTTGAGGTCTCTGGCTATGATTTCATGTTTATGATGATTCTTGTCATCTTTAGCAGTACAGACAAGTCGTTTTCATGTTTATAATCTTTGTCACTTGACTGTAGTTGTAAAGACCAGTCAGCAGAACTATTTTCCATCTCTTTCCCCTCTTTATCCGTAGAGCACTGCCCCATGCCCGCTTTCCACTTATCGGCAATAAGGTGGTGGTTAAGAAAATGATAAAGACAGACAGCTGACTCATCTCTCTCTCTCTCTCTCTCTCTCTCTCTCTCGCTCTTTCTCTCTCTNTCTCTCTCTCTCTCTCTCTCTCTCTCTCTCTCTCTCTCTCTCTCTCTCTCTCTCTCTCTCTCCGCCTTCGTTTGTTTGTTGTCCAAAAGATAACAAAAAACTTATAATATGCATAAAACTTTGATGCGCATCGGATTAAAACGACTTAGATCTATCTCGGACAGCTGTCTTTTGCTTTATGTTTTCAAACTTGCCAAATAACATTATCAAACAGTATGATCGAAGTCATTTCATGAAATATGTTTAGCTCCCTTGTTTAACTCTCTTTTTGTTGTGTGGTTGCTGATGTGATGTGCCGTGAAGATAAGTCGAAAAGTACAAACTGACCTGAAAGTGACCTGATATACTTGTTGTGTCTGGTCTGAATGGTATCAGGCATACAGAATATTGCATTCTTTACGTGAAAATGACTTATCATAGTCTAGGTCTTACGAAATTTGCTACATTATTTTGAAGGCCCTTCAATTCTCTCTAAATATATCTGCCGTGGAGGAATTGTATTTTATTGTGAGTGTCAGTCTTGTTGCTGGATGGAGGGTTTCCGAACAACTTTTTCATTTGATTTTGTTATTGTGACCTCATAGTCATAGGTTAACCGATTCTGACAAAAAGTATATTAAATAAGAGGGAAACATTTTAAATTCATTATGGTGGTTCTAAAAACATTAACTGCTTTTGCATCCAACAATCTCTGATATCAACAACCGTTGCAGTTGAATCCCATATTCCCATATTCTCGTAAAACGAGACGTCGAATGAACGCACTTTGCCACTAGATAGTTTGCTGCAGGTCTTCTGAAGTTTCTGGCGCTAGATTTAGGTAAAATCCTCTGTCTGAGGTCGCCAACATTGTAATGAAACCAACCAGCTAGTGGAAGTAATTGTGTAAAATCGACGATAAGCAATACCATTTATAGACATCATTTGTTTTCTTATATTCTTACAAAGACGATAAAACGTTTTTCTTGACTAAACTAGGTGGGTCAGCATGGCCTAATGGTTGCTGCTTTGGACTCAAGATCTGAAGGTCGTGGGTTCGATTCCCGACCACAGTCATGCTGTAGGTTCCTTGGGAAAGCATTTCATTCACATTTTCCCCAGTCCACCCTTCTGCAAAATGGATATTTGGCTATAGGCAGGGGAAGATATTGCCAGAGAGGTAGTGCTGAGCGCCTATAAGTGGCAGCGGCACTATATGCTCCCCATGGGATTGAGAATATCCTAGATTTATTTAACCTGCTGGGGTAATAATAGTGTGAAGTTTCGGGAGCGAGCATTAGTCTAAATTCGAGACACATAGACTTATAACTTATTATTAGACTACACTGCATTGTCAGACTGTGTTTGATGCATGCCAGTAAACAAAATGACCTGATGTATTGTAATGACAAGTAAATGGATGTCATATCATGGTTTCTGTCTTCTCGTCTTGGTGTCAGCAACGAGGTTAAACCTCCAGTTCCAGGAAGACAGAAAGACATTGGAATGGTGAGTTAAAGTCAGTTGAAAGCATTTTATTTATGTTTTGTCTATTAGTTAATCTTTTGCCCTGGATATAATGATGCCCATGCACTTTGCTAATAACCCTCTTCGTCAGTACTTCCTGGCACAGACAAGTTGGCTTTGAAATTATTCCACGAGTGCCGAAAGAATGTTATCTGTATACTATAATATCCTGAACTATAATATTCTTTCCGCGATGACCACTGGCTGGCAAAAGGCAAACTTTTAACATCTCATTATTTTCTCACAGCACAACCATCGAACTATCATGATCATCATTTTTGTTGTTGGTCCGAAGGTAGTCATTACCCGTTCAATTTTAAATTTGTTATTTAATTTCACTAAACCAAGGGAAGAAAGGGAAGCTCTCTTATTCATCTTGGTAAGTACACGATATACATTCTCACAACTTTCTGATGCCCAAATAAATTATGCCACCTTCTGTATAATTCCTCACTCATCACCACTGTAGGATGATCATATTTTGAGAATGAATAAGATATATTTCCGTCTAGCTTTAGTAAGGAATAAAATCGTACAGAATAATATACTACACACAGAAAAAGTGCAACGAAACTATTACAATCGAAATCAGTACAACACAGATTCAAACAAGGCAAGATTCAAGTGAGTTATGAAAAAATAAACATTTCCAAACACAACTGCAATAATACCAGTTTCCATTTCATAGCATAGTTTAGTAAAAGTCCTGTAAAGTGCACACCAGTAAAAGTAAGCAAACATAAAATGAAATTTATCAATTACAGAATCACAGAAAGTGCAGGATCCTAAGGTTACGTGTCGGAATTAAAAGTAAAATGTATATGTTTATATATAATAAAAAAAATCATCAAATTGCACTAAAAACGGTAAAAATAATCTAAATGTAAGATATTAAACCGTTATTGCTAATTTTCGAAAGTCAAGGCCTCCTATATCAGACAAAATGTTTACACTAAAATTAATATTATACAGACACATACGCCTAAGAAAAATTAAAAGATAGACAAGAAAGCAATAGCACAGAAAAGCAAAGAAAAGAAAAGAACAGAAAAGAACAGAACAGAAAAGAAATGGGAAATAAAAAGAAACGAAACGAAAAGAAAGGAATACAAATGACTAAAGATGGTCACACTAGGCAGTGAGGGATGCGTAAAAGCTTTTCAGACTAAGGATATGGGACTATGCACTGCTCATCTTAAGCACACTGCGAAATAAAATAATTAACGATAAAGCGGAGGCTAATTACAGTGTTAAATGCATTATAGTCCCTCGTATGTTCATCCGCTTTCTCTCCTCTTCAGTGACAAAGGTATGACAGAGAATCACTTTAGATATGGACATTGACACAAATCAGATCACACACACACAAAAACACAATGTTATGTCAATATACACATATTTGGAAACAGTAAGTTGCTATCGTGAATGGTGGATCCAGAAAAAGAAAGTGGTGTTTCCCGCATGAGTGAAATATTTCTGTGGGACTGTCCTTGGTAATGCACTCGTGTCTTGAAACTTAAAGACATCGGAAATAACATATAATGTGGGTTGGGTCAATTGACATAAAAAGTCGAAAACTCGATTACGATGAACAGGACATTTTTTTGTGTTTTGTTTTGTTTCCAAAAGATCAAAAAGAGGTTTATAAATTACTTCTGGTGTACATGTACATATTAAAAAAGAATAATAATAAAGGTAGATCTACATACTTATATTGGAAAACATTCATCATATAGAATAACCTCTATGCAATTCTATATTTCATAACGTGCGACATTAAATTTCTACCACCCACAGTATTTATTATAAACAAATTAGATCTTAGATCCGCCACTTATGTAAGCACGCTGACTGTAAAATATGTGGACATATTATGTATTATGTCACAAACTGAGAATCTTAAGTCTACATTTCAGAACACCTGCATACTACATACTGCTTTGGTAGTATACATAAGATACAAGTTAAATGAACATTTCTGGATCACTTGCAATATGATCATGAGTATATTGTGTTTTATATATCAAAACATTCTTGAATTACTGATTAGGTGTTAAAGATAGAAAAAAAACCCTTAGCAAAATATTATGTGTAAACATATTTTCAGTTACATTGTATCTCAAACAAAACCCCCCAAAAATGGAAATACATTGAGTGCAAATAAAAGGAATCCAATAGTTCAGTAATTAACGCACGATGAAAAGCTTACACAAGATTGTTCCTTCTTCGCACAACCATCGCCTTATTATTTTCATAATCGTCATCATTATCAATATTTGCAAAAGAGAAGAATCTCTCAAACTAGGCACTAGATGCTTCCTTTAATCACTATCAATTTCGTTGTCATCACTGATTATAAAGAATTCAGCTAGATAGGAAATTACAGGATTCACGAGGAGAGAAATTGAGGCGAACATAAAAACATCAAATAATACATGAAGAAATGAAGAAAGAAGAAGAAAAAAGAAAAGAAACCGACAAAAATAAAACAAACAAACAAATAAAAATCGCCTGAACAGGGATCAAACACGATCAAATATGTTACCCCTATATTGTTCATCTTGTGATGGTCTTGGCAGATCAAAGATAGTGACTATCACTTGGAAGAATCATAATGCCACTGCTGTTTTTTTTGTTTGTTTTTTTTTGCTTCTTCTGACACACCACAGGCTGAAAAATGTAAGCAGTTTTATCTTCACTTTTAGAATGTGTAAGAAAGAAGCTTGTAGAGCTTTCTGAGTAATGCTGAACATCACTTAGGAAAAGTCAGCATGTCTGATGGATTTGTTTGCATTGTGACACAACATGTACCCATATATGTTCAACCTAGCAGTGACAACTTGACTACCAAATTCACCACCAAATTCACCACCAAATACACCTTTATACTGTTGATCATGGGAAGGAAAAGGATAAAGAAGCAAATGGGAATTGGTCCAGATGAGGGGTAAGAATTTACAAAAAATTTTGAATGCTTGCTCTGAGTTACCTGACAACAGCATGTTCTCTCAATATTGATGGAGTTACTGAGCTCCTCATAATTTTTTCTTTGAGAATAGCAATGAACACTGTACAACTTAGAATGTTGTAAATGTGTTTAATCTGCTGTCTGGAGAGCAAATTTAGCTAAATGATAATGTTTCATCCTTCCTATAGTTAAACTGCATTAGTATCTTTGGGCCGATGTGGCATCACAAAGTGTCCCCCGGATCAGTCTGTATTATCTCAGAGAGTGTTCCCTTCCTCCTATCACAGAATGTCCCCCCTCTCCATATTCACATAATGACCGTGGGTTACCGGAAACTGGTGGTGTTGGGAGGGGGNGGGGGGGGGGGGGCAGTATAAAATATCTTTCCCAGCTCCAATATTATCAATTCCTCTTTTATTTCACACTATTCCAAGACATCAGTTAAAGTACTCGACACTCGGCATACATTACTCACTGAGTAATTGATAAATGTCATTCCCAAACACCCCCGGACTCCCACTGAGGCTGGTTGTGAAAAGGAATAATGTTNGGGGGGGGGGGGGCATTCTCTGATTTGAGGGGGCAGGAGACACACTGTGATATCACAGAATGACCGGGGGGACACTTTGTGATAGGGGACACTTTGTGATCTCACACTGGCACATTTTCTCTTGAAAAAAAAAAACAAATATGCCACCGCATGTTTGCCATATACTGTTTTTTTTGTGTCGGTACATGTACATTGCTGAAGTAATTATTTCCTTTCCATTAGCGTTAAGTATAGTATAGTACAATATCATAAAGGGCATCGCATTGTCACAAAAAGTAAGATAAAAGTTGTATTACTTTGAGCATAAATGTCTTGATTATCTGCGAAATGATTCACAGCAATACAAACGATATACTTGCAAGAGACAGCAATAATGAGCAATGACGGCGTCATACAGAGCATGATAATGATAAGAATAATAATTATATGATTATAAGGATTATTATAAAAATAATATAACAGGCAAAGTCTCGGAGCCGGGCCGGACCCGTTCATGCAGCTTAACATTACTGTTACCTTAGCAGGCTCAATCACTCAGTTACTTTTCAGTTTCATAATGCATTGCCAGAAGCCAAGGACCCAACGTACAAACAGGTAAAGTGGGGATATTGCAAATGAAAAATTTTCCAACCACAGTGCAAAAATGCTACTGTGCATATATTGCATATTTCATGAACAAATCAATAGGTAGGAATGTAAAGCATCAAATACACTCCAGCGGCAAGAGAACTACATATAATTATATACATATATTTGAAATATGTGGCCAGAGACATACGTGTTTTTGCAATGTACGATTCCAAATCTACATTTTCCTCCATGCTATTCTCTATGTCTATTTCAGGAAGTAAGAATGTTACTGATGAATCAACTAAACATCCATTTGATCAAGTGACCATAACCGGCCTTACAGATGAGCACAATAAATGAGTATTATGCAACATTATTGAATATGAAAAGGTCGTTTACACCATACTGACGTAAAACAATTTACAAATTATTTCAATTGTAACAATGCTTATGATGCTACAAAAAAAAATGGCAGGTTATGCCTAGCTGTAGCAGGCATGTCCGATGACCTATTCACATTTACTTGTAAATCCCGCTGTATGCAAACACTGGAAAGATGATACATGTAGGAATATCCAATTTTCATGAACCTGAAGGCAAATAATCCACCACTGCTGACTAAAAAGGAATTATTTGCAACCAGTTTGTGACTCACACTGCAAATCCAAGCGAAATGGATCGAAAATTAAACTCTCGATGCATGAAACCCAGAGGACAAAAACACTTTTCTTTTAAAATTTTGGTTGAGATGAGTCGCCCCCTTCGTGCAAAACTAAGTGATAAGCTAGGCTGCTTGGCTGTGTGCTCAGTCTTATGCAAAATGTTATTGCCCTCTTGTTACTATAATGGCCATAATAAATGTAAAATGTGCAAGGAGTAAACTGAAAGTTCAACAGTAACTTTAATTTCTCGTAGTCATGGATTTTAAATGTAGCAATACAAGGTTTCATGGTGGTTTGTTTCGTTAAACCTCATAGGAAATGATGGTATGCAAAAATTACCGAAAATCTGTTCTTCAAGAGAACACTGTTGAAACTTACTATTACTGACTATCATAGTGACAACCTACATATTTTGTAGAAATGTTCGTGGAAAACCGCGCGATTCTGCATTGCGTGGTTCTTTCGGAATCATTAACACAAATTCTGGGTTAGCTTCATACGCTCGTATACTTATAAATAATGATGATGATGCCTTTGGCTAAAGTTGGCAGTATGTGAAACAAGTTTCCCAGCAGTTGAGATGGCTAAAATTCGGGAGGGTTCATCTCATTCCACATTTTCTAAGCCACCTGATCATATAATCTGTGCCTGAACAGCCTTTTTTAAACACAAAAAAAAAAAATGTATACACTTTCCTACAAATTTTAATATTAACACTGACAGTGACAGTTCTGTGAAAAAAAGAGTTCGGAGTTAATGTAGGCCTATTCTGTGTTGTTGTAAATATCATATCTTTATAATCAAAATATGTAGGTCTCTTTGTCTGGCACTTTCATGCTGCTGTTAGGTTAAGGACAGTCAGTGAATAAGTATTATTATTATTATTGTTATTATTATTATTATTATTATTATTATGAAGTACCATTAGTTGGAACAAATGAGAAATAGGAAATCCAACCAGTCGATCCTATGTTTCCTGTTTGTATTAAGATCCAGTAGAGTTTAATTACCCTGACAAAGACTTTGTCCGAATATTTGGTATTTAAATATGTATTGTCCTTTAGTGATCTTTAAACCATGTCAAATTATATTTGTTCCAATAAGTGTTACTTCCCAAACGAGGTCTTAACGCTTATTTACTATTTTTTCTACCTGGTTGGAAATCGCTTTTAATGTCATTAAGCAAGGTCAGGCAAGAAGGAAACTCCCTTTCTGAATACCCCAAGAGAACCTGAACTTCTGCACCTCCACGTATGATATGACTAAGGTAGTAATATATTTTTTTTTCAATAGAGGTTTCGCTTTCCGCTGTTCTTTGTTTTTCTCCTCTGCTTTGCGTAAGACAGCTAGGCATTTAGCATTTCCCCGTTTACTGGCAATTTGTTTTGCTCTGGTGATATCTTTGTCGGATGTCTTGCAATCTGTATAACCATCCAGCAGCATCTCCAGACACATGCTATGTCCACCTTGTGCTGCCAACATCAGGGCGGTATTTCCATCTGCGCTGGTCCTGCTAACATCCGCATTGCTTTGCAGAAGTTGTTCCACACATTGAAAATGCCCAACTCTAGCAGCCAAAATTAATGCTGTGTGGTCCTTGTCGTCGGTCATGTCGAGTTCTGCTCCATTTTTTATCAGAATTTCCAAACTTTCAGCATGTCCTCCCCGAACTGCAGCCATACGTGCGGTCTTGCCCCTTTTCGTGGCCACATTAATCTTGGCATTTTTCTTAATCAAGCTTTTTAAGCACTGGCTATGTCTTTTCCTAGCCGCAAACACCAGTGCAGTTTTTCCATCTCCCATGCACATATTGACATTTGCTCCATTTTCCAAGAGTATTTTTAAATATCCAACCCTTCGTTGTAGAGCAGCTTCTATCACTACTGTGAAGCCATTTTTTTAGGCTAATTGACATCTCCCTTGCTCTTAATTAACACATTTAAGCACTTACATACCCAAATCTGTTGCCATCATTATTGCCGTAATCCCATTTTTATCATACATGTTGGCGTCAATACCCATCTGTAGAAGAAGCCGTATGCACTCAAGATATTTTGCCATTACTGCTTGCGATAGCAAGGTACCCCCACTTGCTTGAATCAAATCAAGAGTGATTGTATTCTCTGACAGAAGTTTCAAGCACTCTGTCAACCTGGCTGCTGCGTTAAGCACATTCAAGTAATGTACGACGCACTTCTTCACCACCACATGAAAAGCAATTCACAAATAGCATGGTTAAAAAAAATGAAAACACTCTGAATATCCTTGCCTACCGAGAAAGTTGGCTCTAGCAGACATCAACATTAAATATAAACTATATCACCCAGATACTTAATAGGAGGCTAAAAGACTAAGCACTCCAGTTTTGGAACAGCAGCATAGAAAAATCGGGGAAAGCTGCCTTTTATAGATGCATCAAGTCGGAATTAACAATCGAAAACTATGTAGATGGCCTACCTAAACACTTAAGACACTCCCTTTGTAGGAGTTAGAACAGCTTATCACAAAATGCCAATAGAGACAGGAAGATGGAACAATGTACCAATAATATATACGAGCGTGAACGCACTCTTTGTAATAATAACTCTGCTGTTGGAGATGAATTTCACGCCATATTATTCGAATGTCCAAAATTTAATCTGGAAAGGAAGAAGTACGTCGACAAAAAATTATCATAAGACCTAATATGTTCAAAGCTAAATTACTCTTCAATAACCGATCAGTACAATGTATTAAGTCACAGGCCATATATACTAAGAAAATAATATATAAATATAAATGAGGATACTAATTGGACATTATATATGTTTTATCAGTGTGCTTCTGAACAATTACTTTGTCATCTGTCCCGTCATTTGTTAAAAACAGTTGTATGTCTATAATATACCAGACATGGTCTGGGCTTATTTACAAATAAACTTGTTAAACTTGTCATGTATCCAAGCAGTTTTCTAGCACTCCTCTCCTATGACCATAAAACACGGGATGTGCCTTTCTTGGGCAGCAAACTTGAAAGCTGTGTATCCACCTTTAGTGGTCAAATTAATATCAGCTCCGCTCTTTAACAGGATTTCTACGCACTCAGTGTGTCCTTTCTGAGCTGCTGACATCAGATCTGCATATCAATCTTCGATACTTGTGTTGGCTTCATAACCATTCTCTAGCAAGGTCTTCATACAATCCACCTGGCCTCCCTGGACTGCCGCATCAGTGCTGTCTTTCCATTCCCCATTGCAATATTTACGTCTGCTCCATTTTCTAGAAGAATGTTTAAACACTGTCCATAGCCTCACCCATAAGTGACGTAAAGCCATCATTCCTAGCCATATTGATATCAGCACCATTCCTGACAAGCATCCTGAAACACCCATAATATCCCATTTCATAGGCGAGGCGTGATGCCGCTTTCCCATCTTTATTGGCCAAATTAACATCAGCACCTCTGTCTAGTAGCAGCTTTAAGCACCCTTCATGTCCCTGAATTGACGCTAACATTAATGCTGTGTACCCAAGTTTGTTTGTTTCATTGGCTAAAGCATCCTTGTCTAGAAGGATCTTCACGCATTTATCAAGGTCTAGGTAAGCGGCAAGCATTAATGCTGTCGTCCCATCCTTATCAGCTACGTTAACATCAGCTCCCACATCTAGCAATATCTTCAGACACTCACAGTTATTACCGTTCACTGCCAGCATCAGTGCTGTCTGCCCGTCTATGCCAGCTGCGTTAAAATCAGCTCCCTTGTCTATTAGTATCTTGAGACTCTCACTATTTCCTATTAAAGCTGCCCGCATCAGTGCTGTCATTCCATCGTTGTCAACTATGTTAACAATAGCTCCCTTATCTAGCAGTATCTTCAGACATTCACCATTTCTTCTTAACGCTGCCCACATCAGTGCCGTCCTCCCTTTCGTGTCATCTGCGTTAACATCAGCTCCCTTCTCTAGCAGTATCCTCAGACACTCATAATTGTTACTGACCGCTGCAAGTATCAGTGCTGTATTCCCATCCTTGTTAACTGCAGTAATATCAGCTCCATTCGCTAGCAGTATCTTCAGACACTCACTATTTCCTCTGAACGCAGCCCGCATTAGTGCTGTCCTCCCGTCCTTGCTAATTGCGTTAACATCAGCTCCTTTCTCTTGCAGTATTTTCAGACACTCACCCTTTCCTCTGTACGCTGCCCGCATCAGTGCTGTCCTGCCATCATTGCTAACTGCATTAACATCAGCTCCCATATCTAGTAGTATCTTCAGACACTCATCATTCCCTCTGTACGCTGCCCGCATCAGTGCTGTCGTCCCATCTGTGTCAGTTGTGTCAATATCAGTTCCTTTTTCTAGCAGTATTTTCAGACACTCACTATTTCCTCTCACCGCAGCCCACATCAATGCTGTCCTCCCATCTGTGTCCGCTATGTCAACATTAGCTCCCGTTTCTATCAATTTCCTCAGACACGCACAACTGTTATTGTCACTTGCCTGTATCAGCGCTGTAGTCCCTTTTTTGTTAACTGCGTTAACATTAGCTCCCACCTCTAGCAGAATCTTCAGACAATCAACACTTTCATTGAAAGCTGCCCGCATCAGTGCTGTCTTCCCATCTGTATCAGTTGCGTCAATATCAACTCCCTTTTCTAGCAGTATTTTCAGACACTCATAATTGTTACTGTCCGCTGCCAGCATTAATGCTGTTTTCCTATCCTTAACTGCATTAACATCAGCTCCCATATCCTGCAGTATTCTGAGACACCTAGGTTTTCCTCTAAGCGATGACAGCATCAGCGCGGCGTTCTCATCAAGAACGGCTGTGTCAATTTCAGCACTTGTGCAATATTCGGTGTCCTGACTGCTGCTTGCTGACTGTTTCTGGTCAAATGCTATTGAAGAAATGAAAACAATGAAGTGTAGACACAGAAAATAAATAAGTAGTCAGCCATCATTATTTTAGATGATAATTTTAAATTATTCAACTATTTCTCTATTTACAACTTTAATATTTAACTGTACAGTTTCTGCAAACTTGTAAAATGTATAAAATAATTCATTCCTAAGCACAATCATTGGACACATGCAGGCATACCAGCATTTAAGCAAACGAGCAAGCAAAACAAAAAAAAAAAACACAGTGATAGAAAGTAATCCCGACGATATTTAGTTAGGGAGGGGGAAGAGAGAGGGACGGAAGTTTCTGAAATTTTGGTTTCAAAGGGCTTTTTGGATCCATCATTCCCCGAAAAAGGTAGCCGCTCTGTTTGATATAAAACGGAAAACCAGTACAACAATGACTGCGAGGGATAATCCAGCTTGCAACTCATCTTTTGGAATTTACGGAATGCATCGCACACTTACTACATACACTCAAACTAGCATGTATGACCGTTTGATTGTACTGAACAAAGATCTGATCGTTTCCAAACAGTGCCTTCATACGATCATTATCTCCAAACAAAGTTGCCAATAATAGTATTCTGCCTAATTTTATATCAGCCAGTCCAGCATCCTCATTTCTCTCTAAGAGCATTTTTAAGTACAAGTAGCGCCCCTTGAAACCAGCTCTTCTCAGGAACATTTCGTCAGCAGCGTTCTTAATTTTAAATTATTAAATTCTTTATTCCATGCGAAGCTCAATGCTGCAATGGCTTTATTGGTGGCCATTCTGACATCTAGTCTTATTAGTTAGTTGAAGTAGGCACTCAGTGTGTCCATTTTGAGCAGCTTTGATCCCGCTTAGCCACCATTTTTGTACACTTATTATATCCACCTTGAGCTGCGAGCATTAATTAATTTACGGCGTCTACCCATTTTTTCCTCTTAAGTTAACATCGGTACCTATTTCTAAGAAAAATCTTAAACACGCAGCATGCCTTTCCTCAGCTGCCAACTTTAAGGCAGTGTGCCTGTTTTTGTCAATTACATCTACACTTTCACCGCTATATATTTACTTTTCAGAGGTATAACATTATTTCATTTTTGAGCGGCCTCTGTATTGTGGTAAATTTAATCACCTTTTGTCTCTTCGTCATCTGTGTTGCCATTCTCAGGTGCTGACCTATCTTGGTCTCCGACATTTTGTTCAGTTTTTCCAGGAGTAGTCGCTTCTACCTCAACCTCGCTGCCATATTGAGACTGCTGTCTGCTGACTTAAATGTTAAATGAAGACAGGCAGATATAGAAACAGAAAACAAATAAGTAGTGCGCAATAATTTAGTAGATATGTTTAACTATTTACACAGTTTTATGATTTATAACATATTTAGCCACACAGTTTTTCCAAAATGTTAATTTCTCACAGCAATCTTAAACAAACGAACATAGAAACGACAAAAAGAAACAGGAATTAATCGAGAAGACGTTTATTTAAGAAGTGGAAAGAGAAGGAAGGGAGTTTCTGAAGCTTTGGTTTGAAATGACTTTGGGATCCATCTATACCCCCAAAAAGCCGATCTACTTTACATACAACGAAAAACCAGTGCGAGGGATAAAATTGCATCCAACTCATCTTTTTGAAATTTACGCATTAATAACATGGCTGACAGCAGCAACAAAAACAACAGCAACAACAACAATAACAACAACAGCAACAACAACAAGAACGAAAAAATAAGAACAACAACAATACCAACATTAAAAAATAATAATACTAATTGCATAGCCATTTCAAACTTTGAATAAATAAGTAGGATTACCATTATATACATGCAGGAAACAGTGTCGTTAACATTATCTCCCATATCTAACAGCATCGTGAGACACTCACAGTTTCCTATAAGCGCTGACAGCATCAGCATTGTGTTCTTATCAATGCCAGCTGTGTGAATATCAATACCTCTATCAAGCAATACTGTCAAGTACTTAATATAATTTTCATCAGCTGCCAATACTAATGCTGTTCTCCTATATTCCCTAGTCAGATCGACACCCTCATTCAGCTTTTTTGTTCAGACATTTACTATACCCCATATCACCACACATCACCACTGTGACCAAGTGCTAGTCAACGACATCCATCATTATGTCTAAAAGCACTTTTAAACTTCCGTAGTCTCCTTCATACTTTGAGTCTATCGCCACTATCCATGATAATGTCTCCGATATTGTGTATCAAACATGACACACTCTCGCTGTAGCATTCAAACTAGCATTTATGACTGCTTGATTGTACTTAACAAAGATCTGCCCCTTTTCAAATAGTGCCTTCATGCAATTTATGTTCTTATACAACGTTACCAATAACATTATTGGGCCTAAATTTATACCAGCTAGCCAAGCCTTGGTTCCATCCAAAGTCAAGGGATGAATCCATTTATATTAGGAGTATATTGCGCTGCAGATGAGACGAATTCATTGTAAGAAAAAAACACAAATTCTCGTTATCGTTGTCTTGTCTTTTCTTTCTCTCCTGCTGTCTCTCTCTGGTGTCTCTGAGATTGATGGAGTTTCAAATTATGTGTTGAAATGTATAGTTTGTCTCACACACAAAAAACGTCTGAAAAACTGTTTTTACAGCAATACATGCCCGGCTGATAGGCTGGGTCACCTTCCTCGGTCTCCTTTTCCTGTCTAGCTTTGTCTAGGGCAAGCCTACGGGCCGTTTTCAGGGCCACAAAGAAAAACTAGGCTGCTAATTTCTTGGCCACCTCCTTCCTGTCAGGTATTCACATGCTAACCTGCATGCTGCTGTTTACGTACAAATAGAAACGAGGCCACCCGAAGCAAAGAAATCCAATCAGATAACTAGATCACGCTTGCCGGAATCAAACGAGCGAATGAAACATCAGCATGACTTGTTCCGATTGAAAACTAGGCCGTGACCTAACTATTTTTAAGGATATAAATAAGACCATACGATGCTTCGCTTTCGGGGGATGCAATTGTTCCGACATTTTCACTGGCCTGCCAGTGAGAGGTTGACCTTGTAGAGGAGAAAATTTCCTTTTCAACGGTATGCAACAAGATAGGTCTAATTTTATTGCATAGACAAAATATGCGATCAAACTCAGACAATTTCAGCATAAATTCACATAATTAGACAAAAAAATCCTGGGGGGGTGGGGGTGGGGGGTGACCCTAATGAAATGCATTTTTGAGAGGTAAAATGGATTCTTTCACATACGACCATCAATGCTTTGGATTCACAAGATGTCAAAGTGTCTAAAAATAGCAATAAACCAATTTCGGTATCTTGAACGCAAATTGACGATTTCAGGTGGCGTCCCCCTCCTTAAAAATAAAGTGTAGAAAATAAAAAAAAATGTATGCGCCACCATTTAGTGGATAATTTTAACAATTTTTTTAACTACTATTTAAATATTTCCCTATTCATAACACAGTTAGCAACAAACTTTCTCCCAAACTGTAAAATTGACATAATTCTTCCTAGGCATAATCATTTAACATAAACAGGTATATCAGTGTTTTTTGGGTTTTTTTTTTAAAGAATACATAAAAGAAGAACAAAAAAGAAACAGAAAGTAATCGCGAAGAAGTTTATTTATGAAGGATGGAGGGAAAAGGGGGAGAGTTGTGTTTTTTTTTTTTAAGATTTGGTTTAGGAGTTTAGGATCCATAAATGCCCGAAAAGAGTAGCCGCTCTATCTGACACAAAACGGAAGACCAATGGAACAATGACAGCGAGAGATAATGCTGTTTGCAAATCATCTTTTGGAATTTACGGAATGCTTGATAGGAACAACATCATCAACATTAACAACAACAATAATAACAACACAACAACAATAACAACCACAACAACAACAACAACAAAAACATATACCAATAATGTAAAGGCATGTAAGTATTGAAATAAATAATTGCCATCGCCATTTTATATTATGCAGGGAACAGTGGCGTTAATAGTATCCCCCATATCTAGCAGCATCGTAAAACACTCGCCATTTCCTTCACGCGCTGACAGCATCCCCGCCGTCTTCTTATCACTGCCGTGGCAATATCAATATCCCCAGGCGCTTCCCATAATTCTCGCCAACTACCAACATTAATGCTATCTTCCTATCGTCACTTTCTAGATTAACATCAGTACTTATCTCGCTACATGTTCAGACATTCCTTATGCCCTATGTAAATACCACACATCACTGCTGTCCTTTGTCAACCACATCCGCTATTCTGTCTAAAAGCACTTTTAAACTTTTGTAGTCTCTTTCAAGGGCTGTCGCCATTAATACTTCGAGTCTATGGTCACTATTTATGATAATGTCTCCGATATTTGTATCGGACAATAACATACTCGCTATACCCACTCAGACAGGCTATATTTATGACCGCCTGATTGGACTGAACAAAGATCTGAGCCTTTTCAAGCAGTGCCATTATGCAATCATGGCCTGTATAAAAAGTGCCAATAAATGAGTTCTGCCTAAATATACAGCAAATCAAGCATCATCATGTTTCTCTAAAAGTATTCTCACTCAGAAGTTATGCCTCTTGAAAAGCAGATCTTCTCAGTAACAGTTCTTCAGCAGTATTAGCAATACTATCATCTTCATTGTCAATAGATATTAACTTTAAATTTTAATCATTTAATTCCTCATTCACTACAAAGCCCAATGCTATGATGGCTTCTTTGGTAGCCAGTCTGGCATCTAAAATTGTATTAATCAGTTGCCGTAGGCACTTAGTGTGCCCATTTTTAGTTGCGTTTATCACCGCTGAACCACCAGTCGGAGGTAATCGTGGTAACATTTGTATATTTTTCTGACAGAGTTTTTGTACACTCGCTATATCTAGCATGCCCTTTCTGAGCTGCTATCCTGAAGGCAGTGTGCCAGTTTCCGTCCATTACATCTACTATTTCACCCTTATCTATTAACTTTTTCAGATGTATAATGTTTCTTCTTTGAGCGGCTTATAAATTGTGGTAAAATCACCTTCTTCATCCCTCTCGATATTCTCAGGTGATGGTGCTGGCGTATCTTTGTCTCCGTCATCCTGTTCAGCGTATCTGGTAATGGTCGCTTCTATCTCTGCTCCAGTGCAATATTCAGTGATCGTACTGTCGCCTGCTGACGCGTGTTGGTTATATGCTATCAAAGAAACAAAAACAATTAAGTGTAGAAACAGAAAATGAATAAGTAGTGAGCCACCAAGTAGTGGTTATTTTAAAGTAGTCATAAAATTTCTTTTCTATTTATAACGTACTTAGCCACACAGTTTTTCCGACATTAGAAAAATAATATAATTCACTCCTCAGCACAGTTACTGGACACATGCAGGAATATCAGTATTTAAACAAACTGACAATCAAAAAAAGGAGAAAAAAAAAAGTAATCGCATATTAAGGGAAGGGGGAGGGAGAAGGACCGGAGTCTCCGAAGCTTTGGTTTCAAAGGACTTTGGGATCCACCAGTCCCCGAAAGGGTAGCCGCTCTACTTGACATAACATGGAAAACCAGTGCAACAGGGACAGTACGGACAAATCCTGCTAGCAACTCATCTTTTGGAATTTACGGAATGCATCGTAAGAACCCCACACCACAGACAACAACACCAATAACAACAACAGCAAACAACAGTAACAACAATGATAACAACATCAACAAAAACAATATGAAAAACAATAAATATTATTATTTGCATAGTCATCTAAATGTTGGAATAAATATTTACCATTATCATTTTATTGCCAGGAAACAGTAGCAAACATTCTTACCCAGTGCTTTTTCCATTTCGATTGCAACATGTGTCTGCTTAATACCATCATCTCGTAGGACATCCAACAAGCATGAGTACCAGTTTTCATAATGAGGCAGTATATCAAGAAGCGTTCTCGCCCCTATAGTTCGACCGAACGTATTTGTTATTCCTCGAACTATTTCCTGTCAAAAAGAATTGAAATTCGGTATTGATCAATACTTTGCTCTGTTGCATTTGACCAGTTAAGCCATAAGAAAACGAATGAACAAATATTAATTTGCCTCTGTTTGTGAGATTCTGGAACTTTTGATGTTGCCGCATTCAGAGAGCATGTAAATGTAGACGTTAAATTCCCAGATGCACAGGAAATATTAATGTTTATAAATGCATCAAGTGCAGGGTATGTCTAAAACAACCTGACTTAGTCAACCGATGAATAAAGGTGAATATTGTAGAAAAGACATGTAGATTCGCAGGTTCTCTCGGTAAAGTGAACCACTAGCGATCTCATAAAGTTTGCTTTTGGCTGACTTGAGAGATTGCGGGTAGGGTGAGGGGGAGAAAGGAAAATTTGGTTGCTGACGTTGATACTATTCAAGGTGGGTTGCTACGTGAAAGGGAAGGGATTAGAAAAAAAGTACTAGTAATTATNTATATATATATATACTGTTTCCGACTGTTCCATTTGAGTAACATTCCATTTGAATATCATAAATATAGCCCAGAGAAAGGTACCGTTTGTGCCCACGGAATTGCACTGCAGTCTTGCTTACGTGGATCTCCGGAAATTTTATAGGCAATACATGAGAATACTTCCACCTAGAGATTGGCTTAGGGCAGGAGATGAGATGAAGAAGAAATAGCACGCTAGAAACTGTCCCAAGACGTCATCATTGACTAGCAGCTCTTTTATATATGCTTCCTCCCTTTCAATTATGTCAATAACTCTAAATCACGTTCTAAGCGGGAGTGTTCTATATAATGCGCATGGGGGGAGTCAAACAGTCAGATGTGCATGGTACCAATGTCAGGCTACCGATATATATATTTTAAGTTTAATTAAGGTTTCTGCATGATTTAAAGGGCAATATTATGGGACTTTCCCAAGGGTCTATGCCTGTGATTAAGTGCAGGGGTGAAGCTCCGGAAGTCTGGTACACTCCGTAAAGTCAATAGGCTGACATATCCCAGAACTTACGCACTCTAATCAGCAAAGGGATAACATGCCGTGTGCATAATATATGCAAGGCTGTGATCTTAAGGGGACATTCTGTTGCACCTTTGAGTAAGGTGTTGGTTTTACTCATATTTATAGCACGGTCAGCAAGACCATTGCAATTATTCAAAATAAATTTGGAAAACCTATTACATTAGTAAGCTAAATAAATATCCGGGACTTACCTTGTCTTGCCGTGTAAGGACTTTGCTATTGTATGTGTGAAAGAATACCAACGCATTGTCTGGGTCCACATAGGCCTCAAATAGTTCGCGTATCTTGGCTGCTTTGTCCTCGTCATATTTCGGAACAACTGTCTGACTTTGTCTTGCCAGTAACTGTATAAGGTAACCAATGCTTATGTCTTCATCTGTGTAAGGAAATGCATGAATACAAAGTAGTGAAATCTAAGAAAATCGTCTGCTAAAAAGACCTATTACAATCAGACAACGTCGAATTACATTTGACCAGTCCATAATTTTTTAGTCATTAATATGTTGAAGTCGCCAATATATTGGGAATAGAATTTATTCTGACCTATTGCATAGACAATATCTTGTTCCTTTCTCGCAGAGCTGAATTAGTGCTGGGGATGGGGTTAAGGAAATAAAATGAAAGTCAAACGTTGGACAGTCCCTAGAAATTATCATTGTCTAAATCTCTCCATCTCTCTCATATGTACTTTCTCTTTTCTAATCCTGTCCCTAACCCTAACTCAAGATCTAGACGGGAGTGTCCGATGTTACTGCTCGAAGAAAGTCAAATAGATGTACACGTGCCAGGGTCAGATAGCGTAAACATGCTTAAATGTATGATTTTAATTTACGTATAAGAAAGTCAAATAAACATGCTTAAATGTATGATTTTAATTTACGTATAAGAAAGTCAAATAGATGTACACGTGCCAGGGTCAGATAGCCTAAACATGCTTAAATGTATGATTTTAAGCCTAAACATGCTTAAATGTATGATTTTAATTTACGTATAAGAAAGTCAAATAGATGTACTCGTGCCAGGGTCAGATAGCCTAAACATGCTTAAATGTATGATTTTAATATAAGTATAAGGGCAACAACTTGAGCTCTCTGGAAGGCCTTTACTGATGATTAGTGCTTTTTTTTTTCTCTTGTAATCCACACTGGCATTCAATTTCAGAGTTAGTCTAAGTAGAATTTGTTTGAGTTATTGTAATAATTTGAAATTATGTTACATTTATATGTTATTTCTCTTTTATTCAGTACTGTCATAGGATTAATTAACCTTCGTCACACACGTTGTCATAAAATGTCATCATTCAACCCATAACTCACGAGTAAACTAGTGAGGTTTATACTTACATCCACCTGCACGGGCATCATCCACTTTTTTCTGCAGTTCCTTGATGTCTTTTCTGAGGTTCTCAGTCGTTTGAGCTTGAAATAAACAATGAAATAAACATAACACTAAGTAATATTTTTATCATCAAATAATTGCATAGATGTAAAATAAGCGCAATGCTGCCTTACTTCAAAAAGCAGCAGCTCCATACATAGCCTGCAGTTCTACCCTTCCTAATGAACATGTCGTAGATGTGCAGAGATCGTGAGACATCGTTCTTCTTGGAGCCTAACAAAATGAGCCATTGGCCGCTAAACTAGGAACATATTATATCAGGCTCTGAAGATGAATAGGGTCATGTGGTATCAATGTTCTGTTCTGTTACAAAAATCTAGTGTAAAGTAATGCCTATACATAAATACATTGATTTTATAGGCCAGTGTCAGTAATTCAGGTTAAATGTGAGTAATTGTGTGGCCTGTTAGATGGATCACATGTACATAATTGTCCGTAACTCTCTTTTTCCTCACATATGTATCGTTCGTTGCAGTGGGTGACATTCTGCCACCTCATACTACATATCTCAGACCAAAAGAACGCTAGGTCAAAAATGTTTTCACGTAATGCAACAACATACAGTAAGCTTCTTGAAATGCCAAGAATTTTGATTTAATCAAAATGGTGCTGGAGTCTCATTTTGTTAGGCTATAAAACGTATACGAAACTTAGACTAAAAATACATCTATTCCATTGTGATTACGTAGACATTATTCCATTGCCATAATTTGTGAAACTTCGTGTTTGAATGTTTTGGATGAACGGAAGGGGCGATCTTTTTATTCTGCGGGCGGTACCCTGGAGATTCTAATTAATGGAAGTATCAGTCTCTTTGCAAAGCCAAAGTAGCTTCGACTGACGCGGAGCAGCTAGAAAAAAAATAGGCTGAATGCGATGGTGTTATGCCTTTGCCTCATTTGTTAGCATACTACCACCATTCATTCCTGCTACATTTTCCTCCAGCACAAGGCCGTTGATATAAAGATTGCGGGCACCTGATTGGTCAAAAAAACAAAATTCGACTGTCAGAGTCGATAACAGAAGATTATAAAATCTGTCCTTTGGACAGACTGTGTAGAAACTATCATACAACATGAAACCACAGCGGAAAAGTGGTGAAATTCCATCTTGACAGGCTGTGTTTCCCTATGGCTCCAGTGGATTTCAATTGTGCGGGCCTGTGATCTGTAAAAGGGGATCACATTTTAAACCCCTTTTCATCTAAATTAAGACTGTGAAAATCTAAATAAAGGACCCCCTCACTAAATAGTATTTAGTTTGAACGCAGTGGTGGTATCAGACCTACTAGACTAGCCTTGGCCATTTTGGAACGTTCCTATAGTTCAAGGAGAAATTTTTATTTAATGACTCAAAAAAGCTTCTACAATTGGCCTCTGCAGCCTCAGGAAAAACCTGCAGGCTCCTATCATGAACTTGTAACATCAACACTACTGGTCTACCAGACCAAGAATTGTTGTGAGCTCTTGATCGGAAATCGAGAGTGACAAAACCTTGTAAAAAATATCCCAGTTGTGACCTTTCGGATAGGTGAAACAAAGTTGGCACCGTATTTTACTACACAGTGTGAGTCTTAACAACCATACATCTAATTCTTCTGGATTCATGCTCATCTGTTGGAATCACTGGTCTTAGCTCTAGCTCTAAATGATTTGGCTGTTGAGTTTTGCTTAGAAACATATGTTAAGCATTTTTATTTCACCCTCCCCACTTAATCCCCTCCCACCCCTAAACCCTTCTAATGTCCCCATTCCCTCTCGCCCTGTATGTAGCAAGCCATCATTTTACAGTGTGTCACACAAATCGTTTGGGTCTATGAATCCCCACATCTCTTTACACAACTACTGTGCAAATCTCCCACTATTGGTTCATTCATCTATCTTTGTTTCCACCCCCCCCCCCNAACTCCCCAACACAAAAAAAAAACTCTTTACCCACTTCCAGTGCAAAACAAGTCTTTCTAGTTGACTCTACGTGACTTATTCTAACACTCGTGCACTCTCAGTTATGTTACCAGATTGTATCAACACATATCCCATTCTCCAGGTATGATGAAGTCCTTACTTTGCTTAATCTGTGATGAAATTTACTTTTTGTTCCGCACCTCGTCACCTCTTTTCACACTGATCATCACTTCATTATCCAGTGGAATATACATCTTGAGCAACTAACCTAAAAACAGTCAATCAACGTGTTGTGAAGTTCTTCTCTCC
>JAWQUT010000248.1:1097869-1131832 GCA_033807755.1 Ellobium chinense | reverse complement strand
TATACTTGAGTGACTAAACCTCACCTATTCTGAGTCTACACATATATTTGCACCTATCTAAGCCTTTGAAAGTAAAATCCAACCCCTTCCCCCCTCCCCATGGCCAATATTCTGATTTTATAGGAACTATTTAAAATTGCATATTTTTATGCCAGGTGCTATTGGCATCTTCATACCAATACGGGCTTATAATTTCACGTTCTCTCAAGGACTACAGATCACCAAATGGGTGCCACATTGCAACACTGGAAAATGCCTGAGCTGGAAATGGGTCTCTGTGAATGTTCATTATGTTTTTTGTTTTACATTTTTTAAACCGTCACATAGTAACTTGTACCGACACCTTTATTAAAGGTTGCTCAGATGTCTGATCAGGACTGTTTGGGCAAGACATGTAACATGCCTGAAGCTTCAGAGACTGAGAGTATGGAGGAAAAAACATTCGGCTGTATGTAGCTGCTATATGTAAAGATCAGTTGTTTGTTTATTTTTTTTTTATTTGTTAGTTTGTAGACGAAGTTGACGATATCATTTAAATCTCTCAGTCTTGTCGTTTATTATGTAGTATACTAAACACCACTGTAGAATGTCCTGATCAGGATCTGCAAGTTCATTTTAAAATGTTTAAACAACATTTTGTCTATTAAGGTTGCAGGCACCTAAGTGGTCCAAAAAATATTGGACTATCAGATTCGATAATAGCAGAGTATAAAATCTGTTCTTTGTAAAGACTGTCTAGAAATAATCTTATAACAGTAAACCAACAGCAAAAACTGTGAAATCCAGTCCTGAATTTGTAAAAAAACATAACTGTTGGAGCCTACGTTTCCCAATGGCTTCAGCAGGTTTCATGTATGTGGGCCTGTGGTCTGCAAAAGAAAGTCACATTTTAATCCCTGTTGCTTTATTATATTAAGATTGTGAAAAATCAAAATGAAGGACCCCCACTGTAAACAGTGTATAATTTGAGCACAGTGTTGGCACCAGACCTATAGACTAGCCTTGGCCATCGACAGGTTCCTGTGGTTTGAGGAGAAATGTTCTTAAAAAGTCTCAAATAAGCTATTACAACTTGGTTCCAGCAACCTCAAATTTCATTTACAAATTTGAAACATTTGATGGTGACAGTCATTTTTTTTTCTAAATAAAGTCTAAGATCCGCACATTTCTCGGAGCAAGAATGTACCATTGCCTTTTATATTTTAACTTCACAAATCCTCGCTGATAATCTGTGTCATTATGTCTGCAGCATAGCTTTTCACTTACCGTCGTGTATCCTCTGCGTTTTCAATTCTGTAATGAAGGACGTGTGTCTCCTTTGCTCTGTCCTCATGAGATCCATTGCTTTCTCTGTAAAAGAAAGTCGCAGAGGAGAAGGGGAAACAAGCATAATGTATGTCAAGGTAAGACTAATATACCCTTTTTTAAGGACGTTTTGGTTCAAGCAAAGAATAAAGTATACTATTACGACTACGGCTCTGTTTGTCTATGCAGTTGATTTAGGCAGTCTGTGTCTAGCATTTGCGCAATTTGGTTTACTGTTCCGTATTACTCCTGCAGTGTCTTTCATGATTGATTTTATCAATGTTTGATAAGCATAGCCTTTTGCAGCACTGCCATGAGTGACGCATTCTAGTCTATTTCTTTCTTTATGCTTTCTGTCTTGTCGTTTAGCTCATTTGTAGCCATCAGCTATTCTTCAGATTTCGACAATTTTTGCAGAGATGCATATTCATCTTGTTTATTGATTCGCTATAGTTTTTTGTTTAATCCGTGTCAGAGGGTTGATCTTAAACGTTTTCATGCTGGACACGCAAACGTCCATGAACCGC
Organism: Ellobium chinense; assembly: GCA_033807755.1. Classification (NCBI taxonomy): domain Eukaryota; kingdom Metazoa; phylum Mollusca; class Gastropoda; order Ellobiida; family Ellobiidae; genus Ellobium; species Ellobium chinense. The sequence continues at coordinate 1,130,000 of JAWQUT010000248.1, read as the reverse complement.
AGACATGGTCTTTCTCTTGGGCGTTGAACTTCTTTAGTTTGCAGTAGATTTGTTGGTTTAGGGTGCACGTGTCGTCCATACGTCTCAAAATGGCCGAGCCATCGGAGTGATTTCTTGCTTATATTCCCATCATGTCTGGCTTCTGTGCTTTTTTCAGTACATCTGATTTGGTGTCTTATGTTGCCATTTTATCCCGTATTATTTTATAAGGCATCGCAGATGGAAGATATACAGATATTTTACTGATACTTCATGTGATATGTGTATGTTTCAATTTCAATGAATAATGTGCTCAGCACACAATATGCTTCATCGGCCAGAAGTTCTGATTAATGGCAAACTACTGGTCGAGAACGAGAGAGAGACAGAGAGAGAGAGAGAGAGAGAGAGAGAGAGAGAGAGAGAGAGAGAAAGAGAGAGAGAGAGAGAGAGACATAGAGAGAGAGAGAGAGAGAGAGAGGGAGAGAGAGGGAAATGTATATAAATCATGAGTGTGGACGGTGTGAAGAAAAAAATAAAGAACGGATGGACTTAATGTAGGAAGCAGTGATTGTATTAGAAAAAGATAGACAAAAAGGTGGAAAGAAATAAAACAGACAAAGAAAAATTAAAACGGATTAAATGATGATAAGTCCAGACCTATTTTGTGGAGTGCCTCTTGACTGACACTTGACTTATGAAGAGCGCACTTGAATGAACCAAACCAGCCCTTGTGCTGGCTAAGTTTCTCTATCAATGAAACAATTCCTTGCAGATCACCGTGTAGCTTGCTGACTTTTCTGACGTTTTCCTGCAATATGAGTGGAACGTGATAAGGCCATTCCAGCAAAGTTGCTCGCTCGAGGCCATGCCAAAAACTGGCAATGCCAACGTCTCTCTACAATGTCATTTTTTTTATGTGGCTCTACTCAGAGTAAAAGTTCTATATTGGTCTTCATGACACTTCTGTTTCAAACATTTACGGGCGTAGAATAGTAATAGTAAATTCCCTTGTTCAAGACAAATTTCCGTGGCAATGCGCCGTATCAGGACATTTTATACTGCCCAGGAGTGCTGAGAACACATTATCAAAGCCACGAAATTCATTCAGAAACACACTGCAAGACATTACAAGTTATTTTGAACAGCGTAATTATGACAAAATTAATTTATGTTTGCGACACGTGGTTTTAAAGTTTATTGCTCGGCCATTAGAACTCCAGCTACGTTATACTGACAGCTCATTCACATATACGAATAATTTTTATGTTTCTTTTTAAGTCTGGTTTACCATTTCGATGAAGATTGTCTTAATGTTTTTATATCATGAAGGAAAGCCGATAAACATGTACATTTTATATCAGAGAGTGATTGTTATCACCTGGATTGTGGAAAGCTTTTTTTTTTTTTTGCTTTGTCAATTATGACATTTTAGCTGCCATGAAAATTCAATGCGATTTTATCTCGCACTCATCAACACTGTGATCAAGCAAGATATCTTCTTTCACAACGCTGTCTATCCCTCTAATATATTTTTAAATTTATTTTCTGCACTGAGCACTCTGTATTCTATTGAACGGTAGGAATTCGACGTCACTTACGCTGGAACTGCTCAAAACCATCGTTAGGCATTTGCACTGATAGCCGGCACTTTTGCGTAACATTTGAGAATTTGCGCATCAGCGCATTAACGGTGGGATTTTTCACCATCGTAAGAAGTGTATTTAAGAGCTCATACATTAAGGATGGGATATCTTACCATCGTAAGAATTACATTAACCCTGCATGTTAAAAGCTACTAAGGGTGCATCCGGCACCGACGCAACAATGCAATTCTTACGACGGTAAGAGATCCCATCACTAATACTCTAACTCTTAATTAACACAGTGGTTATGGCGGTTTAACCCATAACATACATAAACCTACAAATTAAATGTTAATGTGAGGTCATACTAACTATGAATCCACAGCCACATTATTTAGTAAATAACGGCGGAAGGATGATATAGCAGTTCGGTTCGCACAGACGAATCTGACGTTTTCTCTTAGCTAAGAAACTAGAAGCGGGTTGTTACTTAGCAAAATGCTCTACCCAGAAATCCCACATTCCTTGAATAACACGCCACATTTAAGTATTTATGGCGATTCGAAGCATCCGAACACACCTTTTGTTCCTTGTGTTATATACGGCTGATGCACTATTAAACTTCCAGATCAATTGGGATTAGAATACTTGCAATTTTATTTAACAGCGGACCTTTCATTTAGTGGGCAGCGAATTTATCCTAAAAAAATGTAACATGCTTGGGTCATGCTTCAGAAGTAAGTCAGGCCATATACAGTAATTAAAACTATAATCGAAGCACTGGAGCCGGAACTATTCTCACGATGTTGTGGTCAAGTGAGCAAGGCAATTTTTTTTTTTCAAGAGACTGCTTATCTAAGTCTAAATGAACTGTACCGATTCAAGAGCAGTGCTATCCTTAGAAAACACCAGATCTAAAAGTCAGTTGAGTCGCCACTGCTAAGGAGGAAGACGCAAAGAATATAATTTAGAATTCGAATTTTACAACGGGGTCTCAGCCGATCAGGGAGATTCGGGTGCGTGTCCATAAAATAGAGCTTACTTAGTTACATCTCCAAATACTGTACAATAATCAAACGATTAACGTGTAGCGGTTAGGCAATCTGAGAGTATAGGATAATTTAAGAAACTTTGACATAAATAATCAGCCCTGAACATAAAAGAGTTGACAGGTTCACAGCCTAATAAGAATGACGCTTTGTTAAAACTGGACATCTTTAAAAAAATTCAGAGAAAACAGTTTATAAGAAAATACAGCAAAAATAGCTGAACTCCAAAACATGTTGTCAGCTGAAATCAGTGCACTCTTACAGTTAAGAAACGTGTGTTAGGTTTAAATTCACCACAAACTTTTGGGACTATAAATATGTCCTCTAGTGTTAGTAAAAGCCCATCACAAGCTAAAGATAGTCATTCTGACCTTTTACCGTGCGAAATGTCCGTACCCCAATTTTCGTTCAAATGGAATCAGTGCATTAATACACTTAAGATTTATTATAGAATAATGTCAATGTCTCAATGCCTGTGTAGATTTGCTTTTAATGATGTGTTATAACCAGCTACAGCGAGATCACCATCGCACATATTATTGGCGCCATTAACCTGAGAATACTTACAACATCTTGAGAGGTGAGAACTGACAAAGATGGCAGGATATCGTCAGGCTTAAGTTGCTGAAGAACTTGTATGATTTCAGTTCTTATTGTGTCCATCCTGACAGAATTATCCTCGATCTGGTCCATCAGAGCTCCTACAAGCCAGATCACACAATAGACCTTTTTTAATTAATTGGTATAATTCTGGTATAAGCAAAGTTCTAGTGTGATTTGCATCATCAAATCTCACTTTCCAATGTAAAAGATGTATCAGTCACTTAAAGCCAAGGCCATCATATTCCTCTGTCAGTGGAAACATGGAAAGAGGAATTAATGATTTCTAATTTGGTGATTTGAGATGCCCAACGATTATGGTTGTAAGCTATAATAACGTGATTGCCTATCTATTTAAATGTCTTGATGTTATTTGATCACTTTGTCTTTATTCCGTGTAGGTAGAATAACGATTATTATCTCGTATACTGTATCTTTCTCCTGCTCCCCTTTCCCCCCCCCCCCNTCCCATTCCCTCAAACATCCTTAAATGCCTGCCCTGTCCCGCAAGTGCTCCTGGTTTTTCGCTCCTTATACTCCTGCAAGGATGTGCTTATTTGCAGTCTTTAAGCGGCAGCTGGTAGGGAAGCTAAATGAGATCTATTTATAAGACTGTTTATCGTCAATACAATCAGTTATATCAATAAATGCATTTTCATTCTTAAGTTCAGTTTTTTCCACATAAAGCGCCAGCGATTTAGTTGTAGCGAAAAAATATATGCTGACATCCAGCCAAAAAAAAANAAAAAAAAAAAAAAGGCTGAATGTGAACCCCCATTACTTACATATACAAAATAAATTATATATATTTTACAGCCAGTCAAAATGAAACTACGTCGCTAAAGCAGAAATCGTGGCAGAAATCGAGAATAAAATATTATCGTAAGCACAAATTTTAATACTGGCTTCTAGTACTTGTAGATAAACACGGCTTTGTTGGGTCATTTAGATGGTCTCTAGAGCACAAAACTGTATTTCAGTCATGATATTCTTAGACATAATTTTTTTTTGTACGGGGGTGATCCCTTGCCACTTCAAATGTATATTTATGTCTTCCCATAAATCCAGTTATGCGCTGAGCTACTGATAGAGTAAATTTCTGTTTCAGGGATCTCCTTAGAACAGATATGGACCCAGTCCTTCCTAAACTTTTCAGGCTCTATGAATAGTTTATGTACCGTAATATTCAAGACATCATTCCTATAGCCTGAATAGTTGCGCCACCCTCTATATGATGTCAGCCTTCACAAAGTTATGTTTCCGAGTTTTATTCAGTTACCGCCCTATCCCCAAATATGTGTCTGTTTATTAAACTTTGTGAAATCTGACATTTCAGTGTTCTCAGTCTACTTCCCACAAGTACACTTGTGCATTTCCTCCCCCTTTCAGCCATGTTCAATTGGATTGCAAACATACACACTCATACCAGGCAACAAATTCACCACATTTGAAGTTCACCAAATGGTGTGAGGACAATTTCCTCCTTTTGAATGTAAGTAAGACCAAGGAAATGGTAATTGACTTTCGGGTGAAGAAGAGTAACCCCTCTGACAATAAATAACCAAGACGTGGAAATCGTAGCTAAATATAAATATCTAGGCGTAACTATTGACAATAAACTCTCGTGGCACCATCATATTGATGAGATTAATGAAAAAGCAAATCAAATAATGTATTTCATACGCAGGCTCAAACATTTCAACATACAAAATGAAATCATTCAGTTATTCTATACTTCAACCCTCCAAAGCATTTTTACGTTTGGGATTACATGCTGGGCCGGTAACATCTCAAACAGGGATAAAAACAAAATAAATCGCATTGTTAAAAAAGCTGGAAAAAAATTGCATGTCACGTTGCCATCTATTGATCAGCTGTATTTGAAAGCGACTATCGACAAAGTAAATAAAATTCTCTCTGATATTGAACATCCTCTATTTAATAAGTATAAAACATCGGTTCGAAGCGGCAGACTTTTGTCCTTGTGTTGCAGAACAGAGAGATATAGAAATTCTTTCGTGCCGCATTCAGTCAGAGTGATGAGGGACTCTCCGTCACAGTAGATCTTAAAAAAAAAAAAAAAGGCACACTGCACTGTAAACTCACAGTGAGAATGGCCAGAAGTGGTGGGGGAGGGAGGAGGGGGTATGAGACTAACATGTGAAGTGAACGAGTGATTATTGTTGTGATTAGTTTGTAACCTGATTTATGAATCATATGGCAGTATGCATGAATGTGAGTTAGTCTGAGTATTGTATTGTAATGAGTTATGTACTACTATGTTTAGACTATTTGATTATTTATTATTTACTCTCATGTACCACAGCCAAGGCAATTTTCCTTTCTAAGGATAATAAAGTCATTCTTATCTTATCTTATCTTAAATACCTTTGGACTGGCTTAAATGGCCACTCCTGAGAGTGACAGTTTATTTATCATGTAACAATAAATTTAGAGTGCTGTCTGCACTGAGACACAGTACTGATAAGGCAAGTAAATAGTAGACTTTTTCCTAGCTAAATTACGTGCTCTTATTGGGCTGATGGCGACTAGCACGTACCTCGTATTAGTATGGTCGGTCATTCCTTCGCCAAGCGATTAAAATATTTTGTTGAGAGTAATAGCATCGTTCGGGGTAGCATATGGCTGGGCGCTGAAGTGTCGATATACNNNNGGGGGGGTGAAGCTACACGATTTTCCATGCACATATGCCGGAACGTTGAAAGATACAAAACCAGATGTTCTGGTCCTCATACTAAGGGACAACGATGTGGTGGATTACCCTAACCCAACGGTGTCAGCCTCGCGTATTTTGATTTGGCTAATCAGATAATTTATTGTGCAATACAGGGTCAAGAAAGTTATAATATCTCAGGTTATGCCGCGTTTTACACCAGCTAGGCAGGTTGAAAGATATAATTCGCTTGCCTCCTAAGTTAATGCAAGGTTGAATGAGCTTACAGCCCATTCACATAATATATTTTACTGTTGGCACGATTTCGTTGCATTACCGCAGGAGAACTTGGTAAAGTATCAACGATGTCAGCACTTTTTTTCTGTCAGATGGTGTGCACTTGGCTGCATCTGGCAATTTTAAGTTCTTCAAGTCACTGCGTGGCGCCTTGATTAGAGCCTTGAAATTATTTCAGTCTCAGTGAACAGGGCAGATAATAACTCTCAAATATGAAAGCCCGTTTATGGATAGGCAAGCGAATTAGGCTTCCAACAAATATCTAGTCTAGATCTCATGATAGATCTAATTAATGGGAACATTTTTCTTGCCAGATAGTCATCATTGTGGTTTTGTGTCAGAGGGTAGTCGCAGTGACGGATGGTAGTCACTTTAGTTATGTGACATATGGTTGTCACAGTGATGGATGTTAGTCACTTCAGTTGTGGCACATGGTAGTCACAGTGACGGATGGTAGTCATTTTGGTCTCGTGACAGATGATAGTCACAGTGACGGTTGGTTGTCAATTCGATTAAGTGACAGATGGTTGTCACTTAGGCTTATTGGTGACAGATGTAAGTCATCCGGCATTTCTTTGGGACCATAGGGTACTTGGTTGTTGACAGATGGTAGTCTCCAAGATTTTGGGACAGATGTTAATAAACTGATTTAGCCCATTAGCCGTATAGGCTGTCAGGGAAGAGTAGACATCACTTGGTTTTCAGGTCATGTGCTTAGGGTGGGGGGAGGTTCCCTACCACAGGATGTACTTAAATGATGGCAGCATTTAATACATTGTTGGCTGCCAAAGTTAATTCTTTCCAGGTACAAGTCATAGATGGTGTAGCTTTGGGAGCTTGGATAGGTTTTAATTACAGAAACTACATTTGTTTCAAGGGAATTCGGAAAGGGGGAATACTAATGTCACACAGTACAGTAATTTACTGGACTGGCGGATACTTGTACCATTTGAAGGGTTAGGACTGTTGGGGATAATAATATGACGATAGTTATACTGGCCTTTTTTTTTATGTGTACAGCATGCCGAAGACGAAGAAGCGTACGGCACCAGCCCGGCCTTCGACAACCAGGCAGACTCGGCCTAAGGCAAAGCAATCAATAGGACAACCAACAGATGTCAACCCATCACACCCACCCCAAGAGGAGCTGGAGGCCCGGCGTGCCCAGATACGTGCAGTCATGGCGGAGAATGAAGTCCTCCGCCAAGCAGTTGCAGGTCCCGGACTGCTCACAGCAGAGATGCCAGCAGCTCCACTGGTGGCAGACATTACGGGTGAGGGACCAATTTTGGGGTCGGTTGTCACTACTTCCAGCCTGCCCATTGATCTGCCTGTCACCGACGAATTACGACGACGGATATGGGCATGGGATGCAGTGGACATGAGGAAGTTACTGGGGCCACAGGGTGACCAAACCATGAAACTAGATGTAGTGCAGGGGCTTAAGGGGCAGGACATTTTGTGGAGATCAGTGGAGACAAAAAAAAGCACCACTGAGCCCACAGAACTGGATGGTGCAAAAATTCCCAGAATTTGCAGCAGGCTTAGCACAACACTGCCATCGCGTGCTGCAGCTGCAGAGGGAGAAGAATAATAGGGCCATATATGACGAAGATTATAGACTGCTGGTTAAGCAGGGCCTGTTAAGAAGGGGGGAGCCCCACCCGGAACTTTGGCTGGCAGCCAAGCTCTCCATTGTGGAGAATGGCAACATGTTACAGTTGCCAAGTCAGCACAAAGTCCCGGATGGGTATTGCTGGGCGTATCAAAGGCGCGGTAATTGTGTGGCAGGCGCGCATGGCCGATTTTCACACAAATGCCATATTTGTGGTGGTCTCCACCCAGCTATCAAGTGCTTCAGCCAGGGCGTGCCTCCCAGACAGCGTCCAGCAGGGGGTATAAGGGGTCCCTTTCAGCCGCAATGGCAGCAAAATTTGGGATATTAGTGGGTTACATTGGTCAATACCCTTCATGGGCACCACTCTGGGATAGACGAGCAATAGCAAAATGTCGGATTGTCTTAACTGTTCCAGCGGGCGCCAGTGTAGGTAGTGGCAGCCGCTGGGTTTCTCACTGTTTATGCTAATGACAAGTTTGGGGAGGACAGGATATTGAAACATAGGAATATACAATCTAAACCCTTGCCGAATCTGCAGCTGTTGGGCTCAGCACAATGCAAACATTTTTTTTAAAAATACCATTCACTGTATCAACAGTTGTCAACTTTGCTTGGTGCAAACTGCTTCATTGGATATATCCTGCTCATGTCCACATGTGAAGTATATATATGTTATGGTTTGTTTTATTCAACAGTGATCTGTTATGTCCCTTCCCTTGGTTGACCCACTTAAATGTATTAAGGACATACGTAATAGAGGTAACGTGATGTGAAATAATTGGGAATACCATCACTGATAGCTTCCTAAGTTCTTTTGATGGCGGTAGACAGTTCGGTGGGTGGGTAACGTTTTTTGTGTGTCGGTCCACCACTACAAGCCGATGTAGTGGTGGGTGGTGTGGGGCCACCACAGTCTTGGTTTTGATAGTGATTACAGTAGTCTCTATGCAGACAGTACTGAGTCACAGTGCAGACAGCACTCTAAATTTATTGTTACATGATAAATAAACTGTCACTCTGAGGAGTGGTCATTTAAGTCAATCCAAAAGTATTTGCTGCCTGGTATGAGTGTATATGTTTGCTATCCAATTGAACATGGCTGAAAGGGGAAGGAAATGCACTAGTGTGCTTGTGGGAAGTAGATTGAGAACACTGAAATGTCAGATTTCACAAAGTTTAAAAGAACAGACAGATATTTGGGAATAGGGCGGTAGCTGAACAAAACTCGGAAACAGAATTTTGTGAAGTCTTATATCATATATTATGTTAAATAGATAAATAGAGGGTGGAGCAACTATTCAGGCTGTAGGAATGATGTCTCGGATATTACGGTACATAAACTATTCTTAGAGCCTGAAAATTTTAGAAAGGACTGGATCCATACTGTTCTAAGGAGATTCCTGAAACAGAAATTTATCCTATCAGAAGCTCAGCACATAAATGGATTTATGGGAAGTCATTAATAAAAATGCATGTTCTAGAGTACGGTACCGACTCTCATAAGTAAATATGCAATAGTAATACTTCGAAGTAAGAAGAGACCGTCTCATTTTTAATTGTTATGGCAAGACCTAGCTAATTAGGAATAGACGCTTTTAGAAACAGACCAATCGGCTATCGCTGACCCCAGGAGAATCATGGGTAGGCACTGGAAGCTTCACTCTTTCCAAGCCATTAGTAGAGAAGCAATCTTTTGAATGATCCTTGAATGTTTATCATCAGCACCTCGCCACCACCCCATCAGCCACTTATTTTCTGGCAGGTCAATTATAAGTTCGGAAGCTAGTAATAGTCTACATAATACATTGGTCTTCTATGAATCTCATTTTAAAACATACCCTCTTCTCAGGTGAACCAGTTTAACACATGAACATGTATGTACATTTATATCAGCATTTTGCATCGTATATCCTGTATGTACATTTATATCAGAATTTTGCATCTTATACCCTGTATGTACATTTATGTCAGTATTTTGCAAGTTTTGTTCCGAATGTTATGCGCATTCTCACACTTATGTTCGTGCATATTATGTAAAATGGCGTGGGACCACCACAGTCTTGTTTTTGATAGTGATTACAGTAGTCTCTGTGCGGTCAGCGATAGCTGATTGGTCTGTTTCTAAAAACGTCTATTCCTAATTGGCTAGGTCTTGCCATAACAATTAAAGATGAGACGACCTCTTCTTACTTCGAAGTACAGTATTACTATTGCATATTTACGTATGAGAGTCAATACTGTACTCTAGCACATACATTTTTATATCTCGGGCATGAATAAAGCTAAATCAAAACATGTTTTTTGTTTGTTTGTTTGTTTGTTTGTTTGTTTGTTTGTTTGTTTGTTGTTGTTGTTTTCACCTACCGACAATCATATAATAAGCTTTCATATTATACTAATGACTAGAGTTAGCTAAAAGGCGACTTAAGCTTCATTTTGATAGCCTGTCAGTGCAGCCTTATCAGACATACCTTGTTCTCTGCTGGAGTGTTGCCCTGGGCTTTTTGACACGGATATCTGAAATTTTACAGAAACAAATGAACTAGCCGCATCATTTGTGACGGCAGTTCATTCACTGGGTGGAATAGTCAATTATTGGTTGGTAATATATATAATATTCAGAGATGACACCTTGTAATTTGTTTTTTTTTTTATTAAGTTGACAGCATCAAATTTTACAGTTGTGAGCTGCTGGAAAGTATATCAGGTTTATGAGTGAAGAAAGGACAAAACATCGACATTTATGCCACGTGATTTTGTCGTTACTGTGAAGTTACGAGTTTATCAGGACTTTCAGACGACTTTGGCAGAGCGCTCGACCTCTATAGATGATTGGAGTCATCCAGATTAAGATAAAATTTGGTATCAAAGTTTTGTTTGTTGCGGAAATTAAGAACAAAATCATTTCTGTAAGAAAAAAATACTAATATCAAGGATCTACGATTAGTGATTGTAAATAAATCTGACACCGTATTGAGAAGAGTAGATGGCTTTTATAGTAAAATCTCCAATCTTGACTTTCTCTAGTTTCTTTTTCTACTGCATAGGGTTGACCCCTTGCCACTTCAAAGGTCTCAATCTCTGGCTGGAATAATGCTAGATTAAAACCGTATTTTCTTTTTTAATGTAATTACAGAACATACAATAAGCTTTCATGTCATAAAATAGCTTGGTTTAGCCATAAAACAGTACACGCCATATTTTAACTGTTATGTAAAGATATATTTCATAGTGATTTAAGGTAACAAAAAATGTAGTGATATTCGGAGAACTGAATTCTTTACAACCTAAACATTAGCGCCTCACATTTCTTTCACAAAGTTGTGGTGGACTTACCACCTAGTGGGATTTTTGTTTTAACTGAATAATTTTTGCTCTTCCTAGCAGAAGGCTAATGAACACAGTTGTTGCCTGTCCTAATGCACCTGTTGATTAATTGGTTGATAAGTTCTTGACCTTACTTTCAGGTTTTTAGAATGGTTGCCTTATAAGGAGACTTCAAAAAACACATAATAATACTTTCCTTGTATGGAGATCATCAGGGATGAGAAAACAAGTATTTGTTGGTTCTCTGATCAGTGTAGCTTAAAATGAAACCGGACTACTGGGGTCAAGGGTTGCAAGAGATGGTGGATGAGTGTGTGGAAGAGGAATCAACGATAGAAATTTAACTCAGTTTAATTCAAACTAACTCCTCTATTTATTTTCTTTTACTTAGATTATATCTATAACATAGGCCAGTGAGAATGGTCGCCGTATATTAAAACTGTGCTGCCTCTCAGCTGACAGCAATAGAAAGGTAGTAATAGCAATATAGGCTAAACGTTTGCGACGCGAAATTAGACCACAATCATAGGAAATACCTTCTTTACCACCAGTCACATAAATATTATTGCTGCCCGCATTGATAAACCTCTCAAAAGTTTATTTTGGTGAAAATCTTTTTTCCACAAAGTCCATTGCACAGGCTCTTCTTCACCCCTTCACAAAACAGTGCCCCAAATTTTGTTTGTTAGTGTGAAAAAATTGAATGAAATAGTTTGGCCTACGAGTATCAGAATTTATTACAATCCCATCGTGCACAATGAAACCTCCTGATTCATAAGCATGATTTATCGTGTGTGAATGGCTCTCCGCCTTCCAATCCTATTGTAGGGGGTTTTACAGAGAGGTACAAACGAATTTATTTCCAATGCATGGGTTTCATACATTGGAAATGTTGATACAAGTATAATTTCACTCTTATCATACGCTACCTGTTTTACTAATGTCTTTTCTTGATAATTTTCATTACTAATATAATTTAAATGATTAATAGGCAAATTGCACGATTAAAGCTTTTTATCTTTTAGACAGTCTTATCGTGTGCATTTCTTCTCTCCTCGCCAGCAACCAAACCTCTTTATACAAGGGTGGAGATTTTTTTTTCGTTCTATACAATCGACTGTGTGAAGTTTTGCCATGTGGATGATTTTATGTGACTTATGCTTAGATGCCTGACATACCTGCTTCTTTGTCAGATATTTTCGGTTGTCTCGCGGATTCCTCTTTCTTTTATCGTCTTCTCTCTGTGGAAGTTGTATTTGATCTAATGGTGTAGAGGCATCTGACTTCACGTCCTCCTCTTTTGTTTTCTGCTGGTGGTTTGAGAGAGCGTTCTGAAACGCTTCCTCCCAACATGTTCTTTTAGACTGCACATATTTTTTCAGATAAGCTAGGCTTCCATGGCCTTTATCATAATTCTGAATGTCTTGTTCGATCTCTTCAAATCTCGAGACTAACATTGCCATTCGGCCCGATTCCCCTTCTGGGTTTCCAAAGTCGATTCTGTCACATTGGTTTTGTAGTGTACCCAACTCCACAAATACTTTTTTGCGAAATTCGCCAACATCTTGGGATTGTTTTGCCTTATCAAAGTGTTTTTTACTATAACAATTTCCGTGGGCAGCGACTTGCTCAACCATTACAAGCAACTGTCCTCTCTGTGCAGCTCGTTGATGCTCATTCTCAGTTACATTGTCAAATAAGACCACTCTTCCTTTACATTCTTGAACAAGAGCATTGAAGCGGCCTTTCTGATCATGACACCACTGTTGAAATGTCGCCCCCTCCTCCTTCTCCCTGTTGAAAACATCTCCCCAAGTCACCACGAGGATGCCGTGATACTCAAAAGAGTTGTCACCCAAAATGTCTCTCATTGTGTCCATGAATTTAACATTCTCGTCTGTCTGTGGACCTTCATAACGCACCACTACCAGAATAGCATGGAAACCTTCAGGATTTTGCACAACGGCATTTTTCACTTCGGCCGCAACACGCTGTGTAGTTGCAACACCATCTCGTGTTAAACGTCCCTGTCCGGGAACATCGGCCACTTGTATTTGTCTGCCATCAACTTCCGAACAGCAAAACTGAACTTCTTTGGTGACCGCGTTCTTGCCACATTTACTTTCAAAAGCTGTCTTCTGTAGTATACTATTTCCCGTTGCACTTTTCCCACTTCTAGTTTCTCCAACCAACATCAACTTGATAGGCTTTCCAAGGCCAGGTATATTTTCCTCCTGGGGATAATGAAGAAAGTGCAGTTTAGACACCCAAAATAGTGCTGGGAAGTTATCGATACCGAGTATTCAACACTTCATATGACGTCTGTTCTATTACATGTACATGCATAATGGTGAGATGTGCCCTCCCGAATGTAGCTCTCAGCTATTCTGTAAATCGTTATACAGTATTAATTTACACTATACAAATTTTTTTTTTAAAAAATACCGTGTCATGAGGTGTGACGAAAGGTAGTATGCTCGTGAGCTGGAAAAGAATAGAGACTTTCTCATGACGTTTATTATATTTTCGTGTACATATATACAAATAACGTTCTTCCTAGAGGCTAATTTCTGAGCCAAATTGTCTGTGCCATAATGGACTGCAAAAGATGTTTTTAGAAACCTGCCTGAGTATCATTAAGGCTAGGCAAAGAGGTTTTACCTCTGACTAGAAGGATTACCCTATACACCTACAGTGGTCAAAATGAATGGGCGACGCGATTTCGAATGAAAAATGAAAAAGGAAAATACGACTTTATTTGCCACGTAGGGAAATTGTTTTACAGTGTCATACAGTGTTATACATCTCATCCATACTACAAAAACATAGAGCAATAGACATACATGTAAAAACCTAATATTACCATTTGTGATGCTTGTTGTTTGTTTAGGGCAAGTTCCACAGCCGTGGGCCCACAACCTGGCTTCAACTTTAACTTTCAATAAAATAAAGAATTCTTAAATCAAACTCTTTTTGTTGGTATTTTTGTGAGTTGCTGAGTGTAATGAACCATAGAAATAAAAAAGAATTGTTGCTTTCAATGTTTTTGTTGTTTTATTTTACGTAATTCAATACCGGTCGTGACGTATTCAGAACACACACTTTTCCGATTTTCGATATCGTGTATGAAAACCCCATGCAACAGTCACAAATCAATGCACACGACCCTTCACTTAACGGAAACATTAGTACTCACGGTCGTTTTGAGGCAGGAACGCTCAAACAAAAAATAGGGTCAAGGACGTGCCTATGACAGCTTTGTTTACATCAGTCATTGTCGTACAGGCTGTGCATCCGATTCTCGGCTTCAAATTCCATGCGAACATGATGCATGTTTTTTTTTTTCATTTTGAACTAACTTTTATGCATGAATTCGAAATAAAACAATTGTTTTTCATTATTAAGTTCGCTATTGTTGATTCCTGCAAAAATAATAGCTCTAGGCCTAAAAAAAGAAAGTTAACCTCTTGTGCATCCGATTCCCCGTCACGACCGGCTTTCACTTTGCGATCTATTGAAGTTGATTCGGAAATGGATAGCAGACTTTTCTATGCGCTAAAATTAATTGAAAGACATTTCTTTTTATGAAGAACCTCTGAATATTTTATCAAGTTGGTAAGTTTTGCTGATTTCGTGACAATTAATCTGTGTGTCGGATAACGACCTGCCGAATAACGACCTGCCTGAACGCGTAAACATTGAGAAGATCGCTAGTTTTGTTAGTCTTTCTTGTTCTTTCTCGCTATTTTCTTGTAAAATTCGTTAACAGAACATTATCGGCGTAGTACCAATCTATTTTTATATAACGATATTTAGAAATGTCTAAGCGATAGCCCTAGAAATTGGTAACGATATATATATGCACTTTTGACGGACGTGACGCTACCTGTGAAGCTGAAGTGAAGTCTGCGCACTTCAGTAAGAGGCAGATAATTCTTCAAAATGTAGTAGCATACTACAAGTACAAGAATGAGGAGTGTGGCATGCCCTCATGTTCTTGTCAGAAGGTGCAACGAGCCTTCTTTGACACGGGAAAGATGAAGCAAGAAAATGAGCTCTGCTGTCAAGGAAGGAACCAACTTCAGAAATGCGGCCGACATGTACAACTGGGCATCGCCTGAGTTGACCAAGGGCACTGGGCTCAGCAGGAGGACTTTCTTCCTCGTGAAGAATGGGGAAGAGAACTGGGATAGGCCACAAGCTGACATTGCAACAGTCCCAGGTGTGACTTTTGTTTCATTTCCGTGAAACTGAGTCTTGTGTGAATGCTTGATGCTTATAACACAGCCTTTGTTGGGAAAAAAACATCACCAACATAGATTTTATACTTGCTCCTTCTAATTTACTTGGATAATCTCACCATATTAAACTTCAATGGATGTCTGTCTATATTACCAGTCCAAATGTGACTGTTTGATGGAATTCACACATTGAATTGTAAGGTTCACATTTTTTCAGGGATCTGGTAGATGCACAAGTGGAGAGATTCAATGACTATATCTTACAGTCACGGCACCTGGCATGCTTCTGTTGCGCTTGTAGAGCCTCGTACACCACCTTGAGCATCAATGCCCACATTGTTGGAAATTTCACTGGTCACAAATTGAAACATCTGTAACATTATGATAGATAACATTGTGTGAATTGACCTGATGTGGTTCTGTAGTTCCAAATCGAGAATAAAGTAACTTTTATGTGACATAAGAAATGTTTCTTTGATTTTTGCCTTTCTAATGTTCTTATTTGTGATTAGAATGGTGTAATTTTTGTTCCTGTGCTGATTATATCTCATTCTTTAAAGATTTTCAAAGTATACATGGTTATGACAATAATAAGGGGAGGTAATTTCAACGCCTTGTTACGCTGACTACAAAGGTCTGCTGCTCATGAAATGGTCATATTTCATCTTCCCACTCAATACCCTTTCAGAAAATGTATGACACTCCACTATTCGCAATACTTTATTTTTGCTCAAATTTGGGAAATATGTGGGACCACAGTTGTGGAACCTGCCTTAGGCTAGTGCGCCCCCCCCCCCCCCCNTTTGTTATACGGCCCTGGACCGCACGCGGCTCCGGTCCTTCATGATTCGAGAATGTTGCAGTTAGTAGCGGCTGACTTTGTTGACATCAGTTGTTTTTCTTTCCTTTCTCTCTTAACTAGGCAGCGTTAGTATTGAAGTATTGAGACTGTCTAGTGTCAAGGTCAGGTCGACCGTATGGTACGTTCAGTAAACACAGTATTAGCCTTCCCGAAGGTTCGGGTAGGATGCTTCGAGTGAACGCAGTATTTGCCTTTTCGAGGGTTCGAGTGGGGCCGCGATCGGAATGTTTTGATTCTAATTAGTTTGGAAGTTGCTGCTCGTACGTTCTAGACCAGCATGTTTGTTTGGGCGCATCATATGATGATGACGTCATTTATTCTAGAGTTTCTACTGAAATTATTATAAAAGGCACGAGAGTGAGAGAGTTGAGAGAGTTGGCTGTTATGGTCTGTGCATTGTGAATTATTTGAGAGTTGGCTGGTATGGTCTGTGCTTTGTGAATTATTTGCTGGTTACACCTTGTTACCAATAAAGAAGTGGTTTGTGATTTAGAGTAGCAACGTCAGTGGCGTTTCTAAGGAGAAGCTATCATATTCAGTGCCTCTTCACTATACGCCAATACTGATTGACACTTGCTCGCTACATCTGGGGGCTCGTCCGGGATAGGAACTAAATTGTTTCATCGGATCTCTTCGGATCGGATTAACTGGAGTATTTCGATCGGATCAACTGGAGTGTTTCGTTCGGATCAATTGGAATATTTCGAAAGGATTGGGACTGAAGTGTTTCAACCACAGACCCATTTACTCTTACTAATTTATGACAAAAACATCAGTGGGAAAGGATTAACAGTTTGGAAGTTATTGGCTATATTTTTTACTCTTATTTTATCACGCATGAGTTTTAAGTGATGGTAACGAAAACCTTCGAGATGAAAATCAGTACCAGTGTATTGAGTGTATTTTAAATAGTTGAAAAGTCATAGTTATTACCTATTAACTCCAGTTTCGTTTTGCCCTCAAATCTGATCATCCTGACGATAATTAATAGCTACTTTACATGTTTTGGAGTAGTCATCTTAGCACATATCTTGAAGATGAGTTTAAAACGTTTGTTTATCATCCTCATTAAATTTGCCATATCCGGACTCAAGAATCATCTTTATCTTTTGCATCATTCGATAACGTTCACTTTACTAGTCTATTTGTGTGTGAGGTTCCCGTCAAATTTAAGAGGATGGGTTTATATTTGTGCGGTCAGATCCTTGATTATGGCAAGCAGTGTATACACGAGTATAAAGATTGGGATAATGTGATAGTTCTAACTGCCATATCAAACAGGCCACAGCTTTGGCCATGACACTTGTTTCAAAATGAAGGTATTTTTAGGACCAAGTTTTGTGCAAAATCAATAACATTGGCCCGCAAATGCTTTCTGTTCCTCGTTTAGTCTCCTATTCAGGTACCCGTAGACATTCGCACTTGTATATTATGCCATATTATGTTGCCTACTCCATTCGTAGTGTTTCATGATCACAAAATGTAATTTCAATTTTTTTTTGTCAATTAAAAATCCATGTTTTAATCTTTGAATGGCAATAAAGAAAAGTTCCAGACGTCAGTCTTTTCCTATCATTCGCCACATCGACTGGGCCCTAAAACGGTTGAGAAATCTTTTGTTATATTGCTTTTTTTCTGTTTGTTCGTTTTCATACAGCTACCCGACTATAGAGGCAGATTTCAAAACGGGCCTTTTTTTTTTTTTTTAATTCGTTCTCCTCATCAAAATAGAAAACATGGATTGCATTAGTAGTTCCGACAATTTCATTTACATTAAAACTTTACCTCAAAGCGACGTTGCCACTAAATATAGCAAAAGTTAGCGTCGATGCATTCTGTATCAACCACGGTTTTTTTAATTATTCGTCCACGATTAAATGGCGAAAGAATCTTGCATAGCGAGCAAACTGCTTGGTACGTGGAGCAAACAAATGCTCAATTCCGAAAAGCTTAAACGAAAACCTAAATCAAATCTATTAGCAATAGGAAAATTATTGACGGCAATGGTTATCGACAATTACGCTTTGGAAGACCTAGAATAGTTTATGGGGATTTCTACACCCAGATCTAGCTCGGGACTTGGCTTAGGCACCATGAAGAGGTCAGGTCAGTTTACATTACTGGATGAATTGTGTATTGAACAGTTGTGCCATTAGGAAGTGAATCTTTTGTAATGTTTTTCGGAGTTNTGGGAGGGGGAGAGGATTTAGCTAAATAGATCAAGATGTGACAATTATTGTATGATAGGTTTCCTTCTGTTTCCTTCCTTATTGAAAATGCCAGATTCTCGATCGGTGGTGACTTCATCTTGATTCGTCCCGACTTTAGGTAATTGCAGGCTAACCTTGTCTAGATGTAGATCTAGATCTAAAATAGTAATGTTTAATTCTTTTTATTATGAAACGCAATCCCAGCAGAAATGTTTTCGCAAAGCATTATCAGTTTCCCAGCTAGCGGTCAGAAAATCTAGGGTTTGCTTCTGTAACAATAACAGCAATTACTTCTAATAGACTACTCCACTACTACTGCTATTACTTTCACACCTACTTCTACTACTGTTACTACTACTACAATACTTATGTTACTATTGATTGAAAGTAAGTATGATTCTGCCCAGCTTTGACATAACAATTTTTTAAATAATTATATCTAATAGATTTCTTTCTTTCTTAAAGATTAACGTTTCGTAATTGAACTCTTTATCAAGACTGACACATGGAATAGGAGACGTATAACGAAATTCAATTCAATTGAAGTATAAGAGCCAGAAATAGAAACAGAAATAGAGCAACTGAGAGACATGATTGAAAGGCGTGAGGTTGTGATAAGTTTAATGTCTCAGTTATTTAAAGCAACCGAACACATAAACACACAGACAAGACCACCCTATCACTCTCTCACACAAACACACACACACACACACACACACCCACACACACACACACACACACACACACACACACACACACACATACATGTGTGCGCGCCAACACACACATTATTATACTCCTATACACACACATTCATATCGCTCATACATACCCACCAGTAACCACAACATTTTATTCATCTATAATGTAGATACGACTGCACCCCAAACAAAGTATAACAAAGGGTTTACGGTTGTAGTGGGTGTGGTGAGCTATAGAAAAAAAAAAAAGTCTTCCAAAATCTGATTTCCGGAAATGTGTTGCAACTAGGTCAGACCCAACTTGGCCACCGCCTGCCTTAGAAGTGCAGGATGGGTTGTAGTTTTCATTAAAAAATAAATAGGCCTCTAATAATAATGATGGTGTCTAGACTGGGTTTTCTAGGTCAAAGAATTCAATGGCACCTCTAAAAATACCATAATAATTATGTCCTCGCTGAATCGCTCAGTCCAGTAGTCCACGGAAATATGTCTTTACGTTCTTTTTGAGACAAGCTTCTGATGATCAAAGTTGTGGGCGTTTAGTGCAGAGATTATAATAGAGAGGAGAATATATGCATAGCACGTATTGTAAGATTTGTTTCACACCATATATTTACTTGCATAAGAGAGAGTATGAGAGAGAGAGAGAGAGAGAGAGAGNGAGAGAGAGAGAGAGAGAGAGAGAGAGAGAGAGAGAGAGAGAGAGAGAGAGAAGTTTAGAATAGGCAATCCATTAAGCTGGACATAACCGAAATAAATAACATTAATATTATCCCTACAACAGCAACAACGACTGCTGGCACGACAGTAGCAATAACAGTTCCAACAACAATCACAGCAACACTCACAAAGCAACAGCAAAACAGCAGATCGATAGAAATGCTGAAAAGAACTAAATAAACAAAGGAAGGTACAGACCGGTAAAATCATACATTTATTAACAAGGATTCAGTTTAAGACTATGCAAAGCAAAAAAATCATGACTTTTTTTTTAACTACCGTAAACAAGATAAATTCCTTAACTTTACAGTCGTATAATAAAACCCGTCCTTGTTGTCAAAATTCTTATTGTTTTACAAGTCATGCTATATATTAAAGCATAATGCATATCAGCACTTCCAGTTACATGTAATTTCTTGCTTATAAAACTACGTAACCATTACATGGTGAAAAAAAAATGAATTTTACGAAGCAGATCTTTTCATTATGCAAAGCAAAAAGAGAAAAAAAAAAGAGTCATTTTCTGAGATTCATGATAAGTAAAAGGTCCCTCTCCCCCATTTTTTTTTCCCTTGATTTTCTAACAAAAATAGTTATCAACGTGAGACTCACTGAGCTTTCAAAATATTGTAATAGATGTATACCCCCATAACGATCCTTACAAGGCATGTCTTCATAGAGTGTCAAAGAAAATTTGTTCATAGAAAACTTATCTACAGAATATTTCAGAACCAATTCAATATATCGTATCCATTCTTTAACGCAAGCAGCTGTAGGTTCAAACTTTTAAGCCACTATTTTTATCAATGAAGTAACCAATTTCACGAGTTATTACTTAAGAGTGTATCAGAAACATACTTATACAAATGAAGTGCGAGTGTTATCAAATACTGCAGTAAATGGCTCGTATAAAATGAGTATGACTCAGGTATGAGTATAATTATTACTCTCCGCTATTTACATGCAGAACAACCTGAAACAGTGTAATTGAGGGTCATGCTTGTAGGCATTTCTAATGCTCATCATCAATACCGCATGATCTCATGTAAACAGTTACTGTACTTTAGATAAGCTCCAAACTTATTGCATCCTTCCAAAATAATTAAAATTTAGCACATTAAGACCAATCTCTCTGATTAAGGAGATCTCTGCTCTTTCGCGATTCAGGTAGCCTCAACCAGAAGGCTCATCTGGAGTTCGGCATAAGTGGAACAAGCTTCTCAATAATATTATCTTTTTTCTTTATGTCAACACCTCGAGTCATAATTCTTCTTAAGGAAGGAAAACGTCATGACATTGTTCTGCTTGTGCGAAGTCTTGAAAAACATTTCTGTGTGACCTCTTTTGAGTTCAGGGTGAGCAATGTCATTGAGATATGGTTTGTTTCTTCCAGCCATTCGCAGACTATAATCACTCAGACCAGAAGAAAAATTGGAAAAGTCTTGAGGAGATAGCTCAATCACATTGCAACCAGCTTCCTTAATTGCGGAGTGCAGATCATCGAAATCCATAATCGATTCCTTCTTCCGTCTAAATACAGCCTCTGTGCTGGCATGCATACTATCAGCTGACATGAAGGAATGCCCTGGTTCAAAGTATTTGATTGTTATCTTTGTTGCTGCTATATCATCGGAGTTGACAAGATTATTCAGCATAGTAATCAATGTCCAGTTTTTGTTCTGGGCTGCACACGTTATTGTCTGCCCAATTTGTAATGCTTTCGGCGTCTCTCTGCGTGAGAATAAATCTCATCTTTGCGACCTAGCTTTGATGAAGAGCATAATCCATTTGACACAGTCGGGAAATTAAGCGATCTTCGACCTCAATCGCGTACGTCACAACTAACTGACTGTTGATGGCCACTCTGTTCCTTCAAAGAACCAACTCCTTCAGTTAAAAGAAGATGAAATACACGCCACTGTGTTGATTATCATGTGTGATCCGCTTTTAATCCGTTTAAAGGATCTAGGGACTGTCTCTGTGTGCTTGTAACTGAAATATGCCCCCCCCCCCTTTCAATCTGATAAGCTGGCGCAAAAGTGATATCAACTACGGTTCGTCGCGTTTGGCAGCAGGCATGGATTTACGATGTAAAGGAAAACGCCGAACGGTCGGTGAACGACAATCAAACTGCCATTCGTCGTCCTTAGGTACAGTGCTCTTATGATTTAGGGCATGGGGTGTGGGAAAGCGACGAGCGCTTAATTACGTAAAAACTAATTGAGTTGTGACAAAAATAATTATACCATTAGATGCAGATTAATGTTCTCTACAAAATATGTAAAAATGAAAAAAAGGTCCATTTTTGACCATTCGTCGTTTTCCCTTACGACGGCAGCATTGTATCAAGTATCAAGTTAGACCATACCTCTGAGGTAACGAAAATTTGGGTAGACACCGGTGTCGTCAATAAACCTCAGAGCAATTCAAACAAGGTCCCTGTCACAGGTATCGCTTTCATAGTCTGTCGCGGTGCTAACAAAAGAAAGTTGCACGGTTGCGCCAGTTAAAGGTGGTGCGGTGTAAGGTTCAGGGGCGCAAATAATCACTGATTACCAGCCGAAGATGCCATTGGTCCACCTTGGCCTTCGTGGCAAGTTAAACAAGAACACCGCCGAATCCTATTTATTTGCTCTTTGTCAAGCCCATTCTTACTTTGACCCATGTTCAGAACCTGATACCTCTCAAATTTTCTCTGCTCTATTCACTGATTAAAGGGATAAAGAAGAACCTGGACACCCCTACAGCCAAATGTGGAGTGGCCTCACAAAAAAACTCAACGAAAGCAAGGAGGTTTCACCGGCTGGTCAAGAAGTGCTGCTAATCAAGGTCTCCGCTTGATTTGTGGTCCTTTCACCTATTGCCGTTTAATGTGATGCCGAACATAAGAAATAACACACTGGTAAAACGAGACACTATTCTTTACCATTTAGTGAAATTCATCATTATCAAGGGCCTCTTTTTTCGACAATAATTAACACTGTTGCTTACAAGGGACATGCCTTCAGTCACAAGTTTATGACCACTTTTATTTTTCGCTCAGTTTAGAAATGAATCCACACTTACGGAAAGCCACATGAACAGTCTCGCCACACACATACCTCCATTACAAGCCCAGTGCTGATGTTGCCAGGTTGCCTATTGTATTGTGCAATGTAGCTTGTTCCCAAAATCTTGGGTTGGGGAAAGCACCTTGGGTTAGATTTATTTTTTTATGAAGGGAGGTTTCTGGCTTTATGAAACATACAAACAAAGACAAAACGGCTTGAAAAAGTAATTCAGTTGGCTCCCTGTTCTCAGAACCTGCAAGGTTTGACGATGGCATCACCCACTCATAGGCCTATCCATTTGCAAAAAGGTTGGCTCGGCTTCATGGTGTAGGCTGGGCCTGAAAATTAAGATTTCAATAAAACTAATTTCGTCTTGCTTTAGTCCTGGATATTTTGGCCAGAGGTGGAAACGGGGGAGGGGGAGGGGGTCGCTGAGCATAGAGCGGTTTGTCCGAAGATGGTAGCCAGTCTGCTACCCAAGCAACCAAAGGTCATTCTTTTTAAAGCTTGACAGATTGTCATTCCCCTGCGGTCTGGATTGGTTCTTCCTGCAAGGTCGTGTTCCCAATGTTTAGTATATTAACCTAGGGCCTAGGCCTGCTAGTCCTAGCCTAACTGGACCTAAATTCTACAATGTTGGAGCCATTACACCTTGGTGAGTGATAATATACATGTATTTTTTGTGCGATCGTGGCCCAGTAACTAATCTGTACTTTTTTGTTCCTTTTCAGCCAGCCTCTTTCTAACTACTCAAACTTTTGTTGGAGCTTTTCAGGAATTGTGATGATGCCTACGGATTTTTAAAGTCCATACTCTGTGTTACAGTATCATACTGTGAACATCATATGTGACTCTACGAACGGGTATTATAGCACGTTCGACTAATACTGCACTTTCGACTAATACCGCATGCGTGACTATAAGTGACAGTCATGTTCAACTATGATTACCCTGTTGAGAAAGTCAGCCTTTGCCCCTGGTAAGGTTTATATGTAGGATCATTTTAATCTAACGGCGATTGTTTTTGCTAATTTCTCGGCTTCTAAGCAACTCCCAGAGTGCTTCTATAGCACATTTTGTAGCGTATTGAAAGCTGTTTCCACTGTGTGAATTTGGTGCTTTCATCACCAAATGCACAATTCCCGCATTCCCTGTCCTTTATTACGTCTACTATTTACTTATTTTATTTGGTTATAATTAACACTGTGCTTTCATAAAATGCTCTTCGTAAAAATGAAAAGTTAACTTTTAAATCCATTATTTTACTTTTTCGATGCACTGTGTTGTTGATTAGTTATAAATGGATGATGTTAGAGAAAATCACAAAAAACTGATTTCAAAATGCAGACTGGGAGAACTTGGGCCCACTATCTGTTGGCTGGAGTAGCAGGTTACGTTTTATGGGGCTGACTTGACAGGCGGCGCTAGAGACTAAGTTAACAACGGTTAACAGCTGTGAAAAAAAGAGAAATGAAATTGAAAGAAAAGAAAGTCTGCATATTTAAAGAACAAAGAAAAGTCAACAATCTGCTGTTATCATAGTCGTAACTACGATCACAGTGAGAGCGGATGAGGGCAAGGACGAAGGAGAGGACACGAGCGCGGGCGCTAAGGACTATGCAGAGATGGGGGAGAAGGGGTGGAAGTATAGCTGTAGTCGCCTAGTCTTTACTACTGAGAATGACAAAGATCACAAACATAAACATGGCTGGTATTTACTACTGAGAATGGCGAAGATAACAAACGTGAGATCACAAAAGAAACCTAAAATCGTCTACACCGACTTACCTGTCCGTTTTTTGGGGGCGTGTCCGGAATCGGTGGCTTGCCAGTTTTTTCCCCGTCCATTATGGCTGACGTAGGAGACTGAAAAAAAAACAAACCGCAATTTGAAAAGTTCGAAAAACAATGATGTGCACTCTGCAGAATTCCTTTTATCATATAAACAGGACCTATTTCCGGTTACATAAAAGTGTGTAATAATTTTGTGTTATGTCACACGTTACATAAATTTGACCTTTGACTCGTTTACCAATACTTTGATTCGAAGCCTTGAAAACCTCTGGGCGTATGAATATGAGACGTCAGTAAGCATTTTCACTGCCTTTGGGTCCTCCCCTCCTCTCCATCCTTCCCTGTTTAGACTGGCAGATTTTCTAAAAAAATATATGTCTTATCGCCTCTCGTCATTCTCTTCAAATGTCAGCTTCAAATGTACTTAAAAGGTTACGGTGTTTCTTTGGCCTTAAGTTCTTTTCGCACCAGAGGTGGTAATTTTACAGGTTTTGTTATTCCAGGTGACCTTGAGCTTTCCTTTTTTTTTTAAAATAAGTTTGTGTTTGTGAACAAAGACGAGGAAATTCTTACCGCTGCGTTCCGTTTTTTTTTTTTTTTCAGTATCATAGTCTCAGATAGTCAATTAACTTAGATGATTTGTGGGCGGAGCTTAGATGCTTCTTATAGTTAGACAACTTACTAGTTAATCCATGGGTTGCCAGATTTGCCTCGGCTCTTTCGCGTTTTCAGCTCTTTTTAAAAGCCCTTAGTTTTCGAATAACTGACTAGCTTTTTGGCTCCAATATATTTTAGGTCAAAATTGATGTCCCTATACAAATAATGCTTGGACTTCTCTGTAACTTTCCAGACATGGTTTGGCCTTTTTTTTTCTTTTTTGGCTCTTCATGTAGATTTGGGTCCGCTCGAAAAAAAAAAACAACGTCTTAGAACCTTGGTCGGAAGCTGATACAATAGTGGCATTCATTTTGTAGATTCAAATTTGCCGTTGGCACAAATTAACTCTATGTTGCATTGATCTCCGAGGGACCCTCCTTGTGTCGGACGAGGATGTGGCAACGGTAATCAGAATTCTAATGAATGAGGCAGTTATCACAAGTAAAGCAAAGACCACTCGCAAGTCAGTGCATGTCTCCTGTCCCATTAGTCGCAGCCATCTTGGCTTGCCTATTGATAACAATAACAATAACAATAACAATAACAATATGTTTATTGAGCTCAGACAACTATATGTTGTAAATGAGCAAAATAACAATATTTCCAACAAGCAATTCACATTCTGTCCTTCCTCTCTCTCTCTCTCTCTCTCTCTTTCTCTCTCTCAACTTCACCCTCATGTTAATGAACTTTGAGATTTACACTTTTTACACATTAGATTGGAATATATACAGTGTTGCTGTACGCTGACGGCACGCGGGGCTCTTCAAAATCATAGTCAAAATGACGTCACAGAAGACCTAAGAAACGCAGTCCATGTCACCTATTGGTAAGATAAACCTATGAAGTTTACATACAAGGTTGCCGAGTTGGCATTTTAAAACCAAATTTCTTGATTTCTTGATGATTTTGCTATAAGACGGGTAACAGGAATGCAAGTAAATGCAACATGGGTTTAGTTGCACCCTTTCTTCGCCATTCCTGGGGCGACGACAGGCCACATCAACTAATTGAAAAAAACAATGGTAAACCGGTACATTAGCCTCAAGAGGTGAACCCTTGTTGAGGCAAGCTTGAAATCACAACATCCACATAATTTAGTTATCTGATTTTCTGTTCCAACCTGGAAGTAGGGCACTATTGCTCTTTTTTATTTGTTTCGAATAAACAGATGTCTTGATTAAGAATTCGATTGGTCTCTATAACTATTGGGCATTTGTCTACGGCCATTTATACATCAAGTGCTAAGGTACGAGACTAATACAAACGAGAAGTGCTAATAGCGTTTGACCTGACAACTATACCAATCGATTTTTCTAATTTTGTGAGAGGAACCCGTGGACATATCATAATTGCACATTCAAAGTATTAGCAGCTGTACTCTATATGTGTCTGTGAAGTTGCCACCGTTACTTTTGCTTGCGGTGTCGAAACCACTTCATCCAACAAATACATTCTGGATGGCCATTTCTGCCAAATAACATGATTCCTCCAGAATAAATAACAAACTTATTGACTCATGTCATACGCTTTTAGTAAAAATTGGTCCAAAATCTCCCTTCCCCAGGGGAGACGGAGAAAAGAGGGAGTGACGATTGACAGATCATGAACTACTTGTTAGATGTACATTTCAAATTGGTAAAAGTTCAGCTTTTCACAAGTTTTTCATACAGACATTGTAAACTTGATAAAAGATGATGACGGCGGTGGTTTTCTGTTAAAAATCACTTCTCGGATCTGAAATTTCGTGGCTTCCTAAAAATTAGTTTCCTCATGATCTACCAAAAAAACTAAGTCTATTCCATCCATACGTTAATGAGTGACCACCACTTTCTGACTAAACCCCCCCCANCCCCCCCCACACACACACACACACCATATTGGTGGTCGGGTCATATAAGACCCGATCACCATTATAGAGCCGCTGGTGATCATATAAGACCCGATCACTTTTAAGAGCCATTGATGGTTGGGAATTTCATCTTTTTGCCGCTTAAATCGTTTAATAGCAAATACAAAAAATTTCGTACCTCTAACTACAATGAGCGGTATGTGAGGGTTTCCATTATCATTTTTACTTAAGGTGTTTAAATATTATTTTGGTTTTTAATATGCATTGTTAATGCGTTACTTAACAACATCATGTTTAGCTGCTTCCTGTTCTGGCAAAGTTGTTGGCCTCGAAGTTTTTATTCGCACAATGGAGGGTGATGACAGAAAAGAAAACATTTTAAGGGTTATTGGGTAAGTCATATCACAGATAAAATCGATGGTGGGGAAAACAATCATTTTACGGCCAGGACACAGAGTTTGAAGTAGACGAAGATGAGATGCTGTAATAGAAGGTTTGTCACTTAAAAAGGTGTTCATGAATCAGGAGAGGACCACCATAGTTTCAATAGCTTGTTCATTCTTTTTAAGAGATTTGAGGGTTTAGGTTATGTGTTAGTTAACTGTTGTGTTGTCCTCCAGCAACATTATGAATGTATGACCATAGATCTACTACTTCTTCATCTTCTTCAGTGTTCCCTGGTCATGCTTGCAGACGGCTATGGGCCATGAACTGGGTGGTCAGTAGCAGGTCTGTGGTGTTCCCCCGTAGCGTCGTTCCATAGTCAGTTGGCGATGGCCAAAGCCGGTCTCTTAATTCTGTCAGGAAAGGGCAGTCTTGCAGAACATGTTGTGGTGTTTGGTCTGCCTGCAGGCACTGGCAGAGGGCTGAGCTGTGTATGTCGATCTCATGCAAGTGCTTCTTGAGTCTGCAGTGTCCAGTCCTTGATCGGAAGATGGTAACCTGGTCTGATCTATTGATATTACCAAGGGACTCCTTTGCGTAGCTATTGCCTGTGTCGGATTTCCAGTCTGCGGTTGCCTGATTTTTTAGTGAGCATTTTGATTTTGACAGATGAGAGTGGCTGGTAGACCTGTTCTTCAGCATTTTGCCAGGTTGTCAGCACATTCATTTCCGTTTATACTACAGTGTGCTGGAATCCACTGTAGGTGAACATCTGACTTTTCTGATATAAGTAGGAGTTCATTTTTCAGATTTCTCGTGCTCTTATCACTGGGTCTGTCTTCTAGGGCTTGCAGGACTGATTGGGAGTCGGCGAGGAAGACTACCTTTGTCGGGATTACTGGTATTCTGTTAATGTGCTGTGCTGCGATTAACAAGTCACAGAGCTCAGCCCTGTAATTGAAGCACAGTCTCCCTGTTGCAGCCATCAGTGATGTTTTTGTGCGGTCTGGATGCTCAATGAAGACAACTACGCCACCATTCCCAATTGCTGCCTCTTCAGATCCATCTGTATAGATCCTGGTCCAGCTGTCCTATGGGAACCTGTTATGGATATGCTCTAGTGTGAGCCTTCTTCACTTCATCAGTCTGGGCCTTTCGGCTTGCAAGATCAGGATGGATGTTGAAATACGCAGTATGTTTGTCTCTGGTTGCCATTCCTCGGTATGGAGCTCTTCAGGGGTATAGTGTTGATTTATGAGCTGTGGATAGGATTTTAGGATTTCTTTAGCCTGATGGCTGAAACTTGAACGTTTGATTCTGTTTTTGGTTCGAGCTGCTAGTTTCTCGTGTAAAAGGAAGTCTGGTAGTCTCTTGATATTTTTCAACCTGGAGCAGGTTTTTTACCTTCCTTCTCTTCTGTTCCAGAGGTTGAATGTTTGCTGTCTTTTCCATTTCCCTTATGGATATTGATTTCATGACTCCTAGGAGTGTGCGCATGTTCCAGTTTTGCTTTTTGTCTAGTATATGTTTGTTTGTGTGAGATGCTATTGTCCATGCTGAAGAAGCGTACTCCATGTGTGTATAAATGCTCTATGAGATTGGGGGATATTTTCTTATAATTTTTCAACAAAAATGACATGTTTTTTGACCGGAAGTGCGAGGTGAGGTAAGCCCGTCTACGAACGTAAAAATGGAGTCAGACATGACACTCGTGATTTTCGAGCAATGATTTGGTATGACTACAAAAGGAATTTAACGGTTATGGAATGTCTGGATCAGCTAACAACAACATTTGCTGAGGAGTGGAGCCATTCCTTTGTCTCTTGGTTTGGGAGGATGCAGTCGTGCATCAATGCTAATGGAAAGTACTTCGCAAAGTTGTAAAATTTCAGCTCTCTAGGATCAGTGGAACATGGTTAGTCCGAGCCTGAAAAAAGATATAGCTCGTATATCTAAGTCTCGAAGTCAACTTTTTTTGTAAGTATCCGATCACCGGAGTCAGTAACTAAAGTCGATCACCGCCGCACGGGTTAATGCAGGTGTTATTTATATTTGCATTACGCTTCTATAAGCCGAACAAAACTCTAGAAACCGTTCTTTGATTACGTGCCAGTGCCATTTGTTACTTGCTCGTAATTTTAGAAGTCTGATGTAACAGGTACGATCATCCTTTCTTCATCGTCTGGTCTTGTTAATTTTATGACATGCGTCATTTCCACTTCCATACTGCGCGGTCATCGTGTTTTAATCACCACCACTATCACCACAATCATCACCACCATTTTCATCCTGGATCAGAATATTATTACAACTCCAGCAATAATACTTTTAAGAATAAAATATTGCAATAGATAATCATACGCCACTACATTTGAGAAGGTATGTTGCTTTTTGTGTAGATGCAAAGAATGGAAGTAAACCAATCTTAAAGTCGTTTTTGTCTGCTCCCTTTTTACAAAATGGAATCTCGTGCTATTCATTTAGTTCTTATCTTTCTCTACCAGCTCTCGCCCTCGATGCATGTTTTGAACAACAAAAACAATCAACAACAACAACAACAACAACAACAACAACAACAATAACAACAAAAACCAAAGTATTGAGACATCACGACTGTCCCCTCACTCTCATCTCCCTCTCATCAAAATCAAATAAAAGAATGTATTCCCTCCATTGCCGTCCCCTATCCCCCTCCCNCCCCCTCCCCCCCCCAACCCCCACAAACACTCTCATACCAATCATCAATCAGTAAGTATGCTTGTCTAAGTTTATAGGGCTTTTTGGAGGACTGTTATTTTGACAGAGAGAGCCGTTCAAAATGTGTCCATATATGTATTAGCTATACTCGATACCACGAAAAGTATCGGTGGCAATATCACACAAATGAATACCATACCACTGCTAATAGTTTAAATGTGTAATATATAATGTATGCCTGTTGGTGTGTGGTTTTTTTTTCAAATCATTTGAAATGTTATTGGTATCGTTGTTACAGCGAATGATACTAGTTTTTGTCGTTTTTACTAGTACCGATACTTTGGCAGTTAATACATAAATGGCTATAGAAGGGGGAAAAATGATCCATATTTACAATTTGAGACCGAACTGATACTTGGTCAGGACATCCATGTTGACTAAAATCAGCTAAACAACATAAGTAGTACCCTACTTCTAGATATTAGTTTTGTCAACTGGACTGACAATATTTTAACGAGATTCGCGCACCAACATCCCTGTTAAGATACTTACGTCTTATGCTAGAAGAATACGACATGTAGGAGATCCGTTAGCCAGGAATAAGACTCCGATGCAGTTTGCTACACTTGAAACAGCATATCTAAATTCCATGCAGAAAAGGGTGCTTAATAATAATAAGATTAAAACAACAAGAACAAAATCAAAAACTTGCACTTGGTGATAGAACGGTTAAATGTGATTGCCACATTAGTGCTTAAGCTTACAAAGTTCCAGAAAAAAAGAGAGATATCTGCTCTACCAACAGCATCCTGCTAACTGCTTATGTCATGATCTTCGATATTTATAGATATGCGAACTATGTATGGTGTAGCGTCAGGGAGCCCTCTCCACCCAGCATACCTCTGGGACAGCCCGCTATTATTTCTTCTTCCTCAATGTCAACTACATGCAGTAAGAGGTTAAGCTGACAGAATCATAACCTACAGATAAGCGCATATTTTTATGGTTGCAGGAGCCAAATTGTAAAAGCCTCTTTGAGCCATTTAAAAATTCCAATTACCGCGAACCAAAGGAACGTTCCGAGATTGCCAAGACTAGTCTGCAGGTCTGATGCCACCAGTGTGCGTATTAAAAAAAAATTGATGTATTTTTTTTTTTTACATGTCTTAGATCTGGTTTACGAAAAACACATTCCATAAGTGTGCTAGTGTAGTCGTTATACAATATAACGTATAATATAATGAAACATAATATATTTAAGTCAATATAAAAAGTAGAATGAAAATGGTATAATAATAATAAGTGAGGCATGACTTTGCGTTGGTAACTTTTATTTTCCAACCATAGAGCAATTGAAGAGTTCACTGTGCTACGGACCGCGATGTGGCTGTCATAACCGCCAGAGACACTCTACTGGGCTGTTGTTGACAGTAGTTGGCTGACTGCAATAATTAGTCATACCACGCAGCGAGAAATTCCATCAGGTTCTGGCGCTTTTAAATATAAATGTTATACTATGTCCGCAGTGGGTTGACTAGACCACTTCAGAGTTCACTGATCTCCGGACCTCAACAATGGCTGGTCTTAGTTTGTCAGAGTACTCTACTGCTCAATGGTCGTCAGCTGTTGGCGGACCTAATTAAGGTCAAACTATAACAGCGAACTTTTCAGTCATATTTGAGCTCTCAAGTGGATTATATTTGCAGTGTGTTTAGAGTTCACTGAGCTCCGGACCTCAACATTAAATGGTCTTGGTCGCCAGGGACACTCTACTGCTCATTGTCATCAGCGCTGGCAGACCTAATTTGGATCATTCTCATTCAATTTAGCCAT
>JAWQUT010000248.1:1082080-1085673 GCA_033807755.1 Ellobium chinense | reverse complement strand
GACTGCGCTGACGCAAGTGATGAAGAGGGCTGCAGTATATGCAGAGGTGAACGTTGCTGTGATGGCACTTGCTTACCCAAGCACTTGTTCCATGATGGAGAGGAAGACTGCAGTTGCTGCACCAGTCATATCACTGGATACACTGACCACGATGAGTCGTTCCAGTCTCTCGCAGGCGGCCCTAAAAATGAGATGTGTGCGTTCATTTGTAACTCTGATGAATGCATTTATCCCTCCCAGCTCAGTGATGGAACAATTGATTGTAAGGGACCAGAAGGTCCACTAGACGAAAGACTGGGAAAACTTGAAACTAGCCAGGCGTATTTCAACAACACTGGACAGCTAATCTGGGCGCCGCGTTGTGTATACATCAAGGACAGGTATAATCATGCGCTTGGATGCAGGGATATGTCCCACCTTCTTCATTGCGATGACTTTGAGTGCCCAATGGCTTATTTCAAATGCCCCAAATCTTACTGTATCCCTAATCACCATGTTCGTGATGCTATTTATGACTGTCCTATGGGAGAGGACGAAAATGCGGTAGAACCATCAAACTGCACTGGCAACTTCGCATGTTGGAATAGCCACATGTGTCTTCACCCTGATCTAGTTTGTGACCAACACAAACATTGTCCAGCTGGTGATGATAAACTTACCTGCAAAACTTCCTGCATGGCTGGCTTTCACTGTGTGGCAGGGGCAGTGACTGTGCTGAACTATAACACCTCAGTACCTTTGCAAACACTGGCTTTCATAGACCTTCGAACAAAATATATAGATCTGTCAGGTGTTAATCTGTCAGGTGTTGATCTGTCAGGTGTTGATGCAATTAAACTTTTGAAGGATTGGAATTCGACACTCTTGTATGAAATAAGGTTGTCTAGCTGTAAAATTAGGAACACTACGTCCATTTTACTAACGATGTGCAAGTTATGTGCGTGGCTCGTCCATTTAGATGTGAGTCACAATCACAT
This sequence comes from Ellobium chinense, assembly GCA_033807755.1. Classification (NCBI taxonomy): domain Eukaryota; kingdom Metazoa; phylum Mollusca; class Gastropoda; order Ellobiida; family Ellobiidae; genus Ellobium; species Ellobium chinense. The sequence goes on along the minus strand of JAWQUT010000248.1, from coordinate 1,084,696 downwards.
ACAAAGTTTTGACTCATGGATGTTTCTCTTCGCTCTTGATGTTCTGAATGTCTCGTTTAATTCGAATCTCATGACAATCAACTTTTACTCTTTTGACATGACTTTGTTGAGAGTTCTCGACCTATCGTATACAAGCGTCGATCATTTGCAATTCCCCAGCGGGTACAAGCAATTTAGATTGGAACATCTCAATTTGAGTCACACCAAACTCATTGCAGTCTCTGACTTTCTCGTAAATGTGTCGTTCATTTTGCAAACTCTCAATTTATTGAGTACACCAATTACGGGATTCTTTCCAGGTTCCTTTGACGGCCTTCAAATTCAATCTGGTCTGTATACAGATAATTTCAGACTTTGCTGCCCACAGGTCAGAAGTAGTGGTATTCCTACTCACGTATGTCATGCCCCACAAGACGCTATCTCTTCCTGCTTTGACCTGGTCCGTGAACCGGTTCAGCGTGTTCTTTTGTGGACAGTGGGTGTTGTAGCTGTTCTTGGGAATTGCCTGGTTATTGTCTTTAGACTAGTTTGGGACCGGACGATCTTGAAACGTGGTTATGGCCTCTTTGTGACAAATCTGGCTTTTTCTGACCTGCTCATGGGAATCTACCTCCTTATTATTGCAACCGCCGATGGAAGGTTTAGAGGCAGATACGTTTGGGAGGAGAGCAATTGGAAAGACAGTATGGCGTGTCAAACGGCATATTTCCTGTCTACGCTTTCTTCAGAAGCGTCAACCTTCTTCATATTTCTTATCACCATCGATAGATTTCTGGTGATCAGATTTCCGTTCGGGCAAGTTCAGATTTCAAAACTTGGAGTAGCCATCGCCACGGCACTGGCGTGGATATTGGGCGTGGCTCTTGCCGTGGTTCCTGTTCTGCCATTTTTCAGACACTGGAATATCTACAGGTCTAATGGTATGTGTCTTGGCCTTCCTCTCTCTGGAGACCACTCAGTAGGGTGGCAGTATTCTTTCTCCGTCTTCATCATTCTAAACTTTGCCATGTTCACAGCCATAGCCTTAGGACAGTACGCTATCTACAAGGCCATGTCAGCCAACAGATTCTCGAAATCGTCGAAAATGACAGCCCAGGCCAGAGTTAGACGAGCTCAGAATATAGTCGTGGCTAAACAACTGTCTCTGATAGCTGTCACCGACTTTCTGTGCTGGTTTCCTATTGGTGTCATGGGCTTGATGGCAGTAGCTGGCTACGAGATCAGTAACGAAGCCTATGCCTGGTCAGCTGTTCTTGTACTTCCGGTCAACTCAGCCTTGAATCTTATGCTGTATACTGTCCCTGTTCTCTTTGCCAAGTGGGAAGAATTCAAAACTGGTGAAGGCAGGTGTCAAAGGGTCTAGACATTTGTACGTCGTCAAACTACAAACAGGTTCCTCTTCGGTTACGCCCTCCTCCTCCCACCCACCTTCCACACCCACATACATAGTTATTAGGTTATGGTCCACACATGTACGAGTATTTGTGTTTCAAATAATGTAATCTGAACGCCATCAGAAAGTATCCAGTAATTCCGTGTTGACTATTCACGAATTGCTTTCTTCTTCTTCTTCCTCCTCCTCCTCCTCCTCTTTCTTCTTTTTTCTCTCCGGAATCGCAGAGAAAGAATCTCCTCTACTTTGTACACAAAGTTCCTTTCTCTTGAACCAAGAATCAAAGCAGTTATCCACATTGCAGGGCTCAAGGTTGAAGTTTCAGGTTCAAATGTCATTCTGGCCTCCTCTGGGTCATAAAACTTTTTGTTTTTTTCCACGGAATTTTCTTTCACTAGGGGACAGAAAAGAGGTCACACGGTATTTCTTCGGGTAAATACAGGGGATGTTGCAAGAGCTGGACTTTTTTTTATCTCTATCATAACTTCAAGTATGGCCGCTGCAGTATGTCTACTGGAATTGTCGTAATGCTACAGTAGTCCTCTGAGATCGGTTTTCGGGCGGCGCTATGACCAATTTTCGAACATCAGGGAAATGTAGTAATGTGCATACTAGTCAGCAGTAACTGTGTGTCTGTCCGTAAAAGAAATTGTCGACATTTATTCCTTAGAGCTGAGAATAGAAGCCGTCATCTGTTTTGGAACGCCTCTGCTGCGCAAAAAGTTCACAAGGAGACTCTTTCAAAAGTAGGCCACACCTGGGACTGTCGTTTTGTTTCGGTGTTATACTGGTGTTTCGTCACCTGTGATGATGCTTTCTATCGCTCTGGATTATCTTAAAGCGTTATAACATTTATCATATGAACAGGGCCTATTTCCGTAACATAACAGTGTGTAATACTTTTTTGGTATGTCACACGTTACATAAATTTGACCTTTTAAGAGCATACGAATACTTTGATTGGAAACCTTGGAAATATCTAGGCATGTGAATATGTGACGTGGTTTCTTTTGTAACTATTTTCACTGACGTGGGGTGCCCTCTAATTATATTTTTTTTTTTAAAAAGTATTTCAATCTGTCTTTGTTATCGCTTCTCATCGTTCCCGTCACGTGTCGGTTTCAGTTCAGTTACATAATCATTTGAATTACACGAACAGTAATTGAAATATCACTGTGTTTCTGTGGTCTAAAGTTTCATCGATGATTGCCAGCTGTTTGAAT
>JAWQUT010000248.1:1072080-1077080 GCA_033807755.1 Ellobium chinense | reverse complement strand
AGACTAACAAGGGAACACCACTCATACTCTGTCTATATAATATGGTCCACTCCAAGAAAGTGGTTCACTGTTTGTTGCAATTTTCGGAGCTGATACGCTCTTGGTCGGCTAGAAAAGTAGGTGAGAGATTAGTTCGTGTCATTTATCTATAGATCTAGAGAAAGCTTTTTCTGTTACTGTTACAGTAGGACGCTTCCTCGGGCGCTTTTTGAACGTCTGCAGTCATACTCCTCGGCTTTACAAGCCATCAAAAATAAATCATCAACTGTTTACTTTGTTGAGAGTCAAACTTTCATGGGATAATCAAATTTCAAGTACTGTAATTACCTCAACGACTTGCGTAACTTTCCAAAACCTTGTACGTTCCTTTCAGTCTCGGCTATTTCTTACAACTTACAGCTCATGAAAAAGAAACTAATAAGGGTTTAGCAAATTTTTAGTGTTTTACCATTTTCAACGCTGCAGCGGTGAGAATAGATTGTTTACTTGTTGCGGGATAGGTTAGTCTCGTGTAAAATGAAAGTAGGGCATGATTTCAATATCAAGATCAATAAGTTTATGTCTATAACAAAACATGTGATCAGGCAAATGCTATCCAGAGCTATCCCAAAGATAAGGCAGGTTCCACGGTCGTGGGCCCAAAAGCTGGCNCAAATGCTATCCAGAGCTATCCCAAAGATAAGCAATTTGCAGACAAGGCTGTTTTTTGTGCTTGCAACAACCCAATACAACCTACAACCACCAAATGACACAAAGTAAGACAAAAAGTCACTGGCTTTAGAAAAAACAAAGGGCTCCAAAACTTGAGATTGGCAATTTTTTTTGTTGTTTTTTGTTGTTGTATTTTTCCCCTTTCTTGAAAAATTTAAATGAGATCGGTGAGCTGCCCATGAGCGTGACGAAACTTTGTTTAGCTAACCATTTCCATTTCGCCTGATATCGCAATATTGAATGATTAGTAGGCCATTCTACAACATGCTACTGATTCCTATCAATAAACTCACTAACGAGGGATTATTAAAAATTTTATTGGGGCTGATATAAAAAAAAAATGGGCTTGGATTTTTTTTTGTGGGAGATGCACAAAGAAAGTAAAGAGGTCCTCCTAAAATCTCGCAATCTCGTGTTTCCAGCATGTTGTAGGATGTCCCACATATGGAAATCCTTCATAAGAAGCAATCTAAAAAATCAGTGAACTCTAGTCTGATATCGTGGATTTCTTACAATGACAATGTCAGTTGCACTTCTCTAATGAAGGATTTTCGATATTATTTGTAATTGACAGTTCTGGGAATTCATCATACTAATGTATTGGCCATATGCAAATTCTGGTACTTTCTTCACAATTTTGAATAAGTATTGATGATATTTCTCAATAACAAGGGTATATTATTATGTAAGCCAGTAGGCCCTATAAAGGCCTCACACGGTCCCATTTTTGTGTGCCTTCCTTCATGTGGAAAATGGCGATATATGTCGGCAAAGAACAGGATAGAAGTTCTGGGAGGAATTCCATATGTGTGCCAGAAAGATTTCCTCATGCAACACACCGGATCAACAACATACCCTAACCATAACCCTAACCCAGTGTCATGGTTAGGGTTAGTTAGGGTTAGAGCAGATTTAGGGTTAGGGTTGGGTATGTTGTTGGTTTGGTGTGTTGCATGCGGAAATCTTTCTGGGACACATATGGAATTCCTCCCGAAGTTCTATAATGTGGCTATCCTCCAACATGTAGGCAAAAATGGAGATTGTAAGATTTGAAAACGGCCATCTCTTTTTCGTTAAGTAGGGCCTATCACCTACAGAAAAATCAAGCCCCTCTCCCTTTTTATGGCAGCCTCTGCAAAGTAATCCTTCTCTAGTGTGTTAATGGGGGACTGGCCAGGAGTATGTTATAGGATGGCCCGCATTATTATGGAAATCTTTTTCAAGGATAGTTTGCATGTCTCTTTAATCCAGAGCAGGCTGGAATCCCATCCCTTCCGGCAATATTTTATATTTTGATGAACGCAAAATTAAACCAGTTAGCCCCAGAACTCGTATATTATTTCATACTATTCCAACTGTCGTCATTACTGAAAACTTCTAAATCAAAGATAACAGAACGTCACTGGATAACAACTAGTGTCCGTATTTATAACATTGTCGTTCTTTATTCCACAGATGCACCTAGAAGCCGTCCACCAAGAAACTCAGATCTGAAGAGAAAGTAGACAGCGATACACTAGACGCTAGTCAGCTATCGGTAAGTCTAACCCTCTAAGAGCCATTGTGCCATATGTGACACACAAGTTTGGAGTACATATTCGTTTTCTTGAAAGCTTTAAAAACCAGCATACCAGCATGTGGCATCACCTAATGAGAGATGACTATAAACACTGAATTTCTTAAAGTTATTCAACTGAACTAATTGCCTCAATACACAGAAAAGTAATAATTCTTGGCAATGTACAGTTTCTCTTGGGTATTAGAAGGCTAAACGACGGACAACCGAATGAATCGCATTTAAAATATAAAAAGTTTCAGTCTTAGCTCCATAGGTCAGTTCTGAGGAAGCAGCAACACTTCTTAAGCACGGCTTTTATATTCGTGTGACTCGGGTGCAAACTTCGTTATATTTTGACCCCTATTGTTTTTTAGTATGTTGGTCCTATTAACATTTTGTGTTATTCTACATACACCACTGTGATTTGGGGAATTTTCTTCCATGGAGGTTAAAGTACTATTTTTGCCCGATCTATTAACGGGAAGAAAATGGGGAGTCAACGCCCAGAATTTTTCACAAATGTCTTTCGAAAAAGATCACCTCAGATTCTGATTTGGTCCCCAATTTTTCATTTGACTGGTTTTGACCGCGTGCGAATACATAGGCCTACACATTTTATTTTTTCATCTAGAAGGCTCAAATTGTACCTGAAACTTTAAAATTGGATGCTTCACTTAGATCACAGGTCATTTTACTTATTTCTACACCCTAACACTGTCTGGCAGGGCCCCCAAAAAGGGATTTTATATATTAGCGGTTTAATTGGGTTGTACACAATCAGAGATTTGCCCTTCTAATAGGTGTCACAAACCTAAATACTAATCGAGGATAAAGAGATAAGAAATACATTCGGTCACCCTTCATCGTTTTACCAAAAGGAAACGGAAACAAGTGGCGGTATGGAGTGGGAGAGGGTGCACAGTATGGGAATTGCCAGCGTTAAGAGGTTTGGTACGAAGTTTGGTTCGTTTTAATAATTAAACTGCAATAAAATTAGTTGCTTTTGGTGTGTAAATGTTTGTGTAATTTGTAATACTCAGGATTCTTGATTAGTAAGGAAACTGGGATGCTTCCGGCATTTCTCTGAAATCTTTCGCAGTCGCACTAATAATAAAATTGTGGTTTGTAAGTCTCGTATCCGACTGATGCACATTTACACTACTTCACACTATTTTTACCCCAGCAGGCCAGATCACTCTAGGACTTTATCAACTTCCGGAGGAGTAAATAGTGCCGTTGCCAATTATAAGCGCTGATTACTAGCATTCTGACGATATATTTCACTGCCTATAGCTAGGTACCCATTTCACAGACAGGTGGACTGAAGAAATTGTGAATGAAATGCTTTTTCAAGGCGCTTGCAACATGACCGTGGTCGGAATTTGAACCACGATCTTACAACCATTCGACTGCGCTGCTTCGCCAAAGCAAATTAAAAGACAAATTGATACCTTGACAGCACATCTTCTAAACCAGCATATGCGATTGCTTGACAGTAGGCTGTCATAATTTCTCCACAAAGCTTTAATAATGTCTCTGGTCCGAAAGATCATCTTCAAATGCGTCCCTTTTTAACACTCTTTATCCTACATTCAGAATCTCTCCCAAAGCCTTGCCTTACCCCTAGCCACCGCCCCAGCTTTTAATCTGTAGATATTTAGGTACTATGTTATGTCCTTCAATTTCTTACTCATTAAGTGCTATGCAGCCTGGAATGGCTCTTATTCTCCACACCTCTGCGGATTAGTGGCCTAACACCAGCAAGCTTCTTGTCCATTCCCACCTACTCTATAGTACCATCATGCATCTTTTCCCCCTTGTCTCCTCTCTCCTCTATGCCTCGATCTTGTTATCCCACGACGTCCCAGTTGCTTGCTGAAGCTTGCATCCAAATAGTCCGCTTTTGCTTAATGTTTTCTTAAATTTTGTTAACAGCTCTTTCTTTCTATCTAACGGACTGCTCTCAGTTCCTTACTTTTACTGGTAAGCCGTGATAAAAGCACCCTAACACTAACTTGTCTCCTGTGTCTTTCTTACAGATCTATGAGACTGTGCTAGGGGCCCAAAACAGGAAAATAACTTGTACACCACGAAAGAAACGCATAAGCATGCAGACATCGCACACGAAGCCGCAGGCGAGGAATACAGCACTGCTGAAGAGGGCAGACTTCATCCATCAGGTAAGAATTTGACTGTTTTTTCTTTTGAATCTTATGGTTGTTAGTGATCATCGCCTTTGAAATGGCCGTTACATTGGAATATTAAACTGAAAGTTACTGAGAGATTTGGTCTACTGACAGGCCTATAATGTCGCATGAAGTAACGGGCGTTGCCTGAACGCGAGTTTTATAAACATTATCATTAATTTATATCTACTGATATATTTGCGATGCTGTTTTAAAACACTTCTTTCTTAAAACGCACTGGTTCATCGAGAAAGTACTCTGCCTTCCTCATTTAAACAAATCGGTAGTGACACAAGTGGGCATTAGTTTTTGAGAGAGGTGTGTTAGGTTTGGGGCATTCATACACTCACATAACTTATATTATCAAGCGTGAGCGTTAGCTGGCGCATATTAGGACGGCATCCGATTAGTTATCTACCATATTATTGCAGGTTCCTAAATTTCAGTCACACTGGTGTTATAACGCTGCGGTCTCCCCTACGTCAGGACTGTCGTGTGTGTGTGTGTGTGTGTGTGTGTGTGTGTGTGTGAGTGTGTGTGTGTGT
>JAWQUT010000248.1:1028873-1042213 GCA_033807755.1 Ellobium chinense | reverse complement strand
CATATTATATAAGTAAACTATACCGAACGAAAAGTGTACAAACCACAACACAACAAATAAAGCCTAAACAAAAGCTAAACTAAAGCAAATGATTCGTCCATTTCCAGCCTTAACCATCAATGGTCTACCAACACCAAAACTATCTAATATGACATACAAACACATTTCATTTGAAAAAACCTTTCATAAATGTAGCACCACTCCGCAACACATTTATTTTTCGGACAAAGCGTTTGATTTTGTGTTATCAGAAGTTTTGTGTTAGCCAGGGTGCTTTATAAAGAGGAGTAAAGGCAAATGGGAGTATAGAATGGGAATGTGCTAAAAGGCATTTTTGTTTTAAACAATGATTGTTTTAACAGAATTCCACTCTATACTGAGAGCCGGGTTAGATAAGTTTGAGGTTGTTGTTTTTTTTTACAGTATATTGCGATGCTCCACCGACATGCTCACCCTGCAGAACCAATATGAAGTTGCAGCACAAACCCGTTGACACTGCCCGGCATTAAAAAAGTTACGGATATATATTACTTCTCAGATATTTCTACCATCTGACAAAAGAAGTTTAGTTTGCCAACATTGTTTTGAAAAACCTGAGTGGTTCTTTTTGAATGTAGCACTTTTCTTCAACATTCGTCTAATTTGTATTACCTCATCAAGGGCTTTCAAAGTTTCGTAGAAATAATTTGTTAGGAGATAAACATTAAGATGGAGATCACGAAAGTAAAAAAAAACAACAATTTGACAGGGAATACAATATAAGCCATTTTGTCGGAAGACGCCAGACTTGGAAAACATTATCTGAAGATAGCCTTCAAATCCAAGAGACGAGCACCCTTTATACCATCATCAGTACAGAAGGTTACAGATTCCTAATTGGATGAAAACAGTGTTTGATCATGAGCCTGAGGAAAACAGTCCTTTGGACAGATTGTGTGGAATTGGCCCTAGATTTGTGAACCTGCTTGCGAATTATTAAGCATTCTCTCCTGATTTTGTAAATTAAGTCTGAAATTTGGGTTATTCACTGCAGTTTCGGTGTAGATTTCAGTGCGGAGCACTTGTCGTTAAGGTTGTAATCCTCTGTCTACGGTACCGGAGCAAAAGTAGTTCTCCGTTATCACAGTCGGCGTGCGGATGGGAGAACGAGTCAGACTCTAGAGTCTAGACTGAACCTGTCACGTGTCGAGCAAAAACGTTTTGTCCAATAATAATGTGCTTGGGCGAAACCGTTATGAAATGTACATAGGGGTGATAAGGTTGTAATGAGAGAAAACAGCAATTATACTTTATCACAGAGGGGTTAACACTTCCCCCCCCCCCNCCCCCTTTCCATGCTGTTTAGCATTGATAATCTCAGTGCACTCGCCCGGCTGCTGATTCGCGATGAGGCAATAGCCCAGTGTCCGGACAATCAGACAATCCCGATTACTGTCCCAATCTGTCAGGTCAGTCCAAAAAGTTAATTAACGCCAGACGATTCTTGGGTGAGGACTAATCGCGCGTTCACACCGGAGAATTTTTTGTACCGCCGCCCTAAAATTTGTCCCTGGAATTTTCGTGTTTTGATGTGATAGGCGCGCTCAGTGACAATAACCAGTGACAAACATTTATCTTCATCTGTCAAAATTTTCGGCACCAACTGATAATTGATAAATTGGCCAGCCGTCCATTATTAGCGCATCTGGGATGCCTCTCCCCCTACTCAGTACTATGCCCTTTTCTCCAGCTTTCTCTTCTCTTTAACCACAACAAAACAAGAACTTTTGCTTTGACATTAATGTTGGCATAACGCTTGCAGGAGTGTGAACACGTAGTCTGTCGTGCGTTTAACATAAGATTAGGAAACAAACGCACGAAAGAAGATCTCTGCTGTGAACGCGTCATAAGTGTGGAATGGAAGAGCTTGGGCGAAACCATTACGGAATTTAAACACTGGTGATTAGAGCATCTCCTCCAGTGATGGGAATGCGAGTGGAAATTGTAGCACTTTCACAAACACCCCCAAAGGCTGTCTCAATATCTCACTGAACTCGCCCGATTGCCGACTCACGGCAGCGGATTGTCCAATACATCTACAAGTTTCTCATCCGGATGAGCCAATCTTTCATCCGGATGCACCGATTACTCTCCCAATCCGTCAATACGAATACTTCATCCGGATTCGTCTCACCTCTATCAATGACATCAACATCGACAGTTTCAGACACATAAACCAATCAAATCTCTCAAACTTTATCTGCTTGCAAATTGATTCCCAGGTCCAGTTGCACGCCTACCGACCGTGTTATTTATTCATCTACGAATGGCCAAGAACAAAGACAGTAACAACAATAACAACATTACCACCAACAACAACAGAAGCAGCAACAACAATAACAACAATAACAACAGCAACAACAACAAAACAACGAGAACAAGAACAACGACGACAAAAAAAAAAATAGAGTTAATTCAAAGTTCTTTAAGAAATAGAATGTAACTATGATGAAATTTTGGACATATTAACAGACAGACATAATCATCATTGTTACAAATTTGATGAATATACATGCAATACTTGTGTCACAAGAAAAAAAAAACACAAAACACTACACGTATGTCAAAATTGACGAGCCGGAGAAATGTCTCTGCGTGCGTAAATAGCATGCTTCTGTTAGACATACGTGCATTCCATTTCATAGCTGTGACATTTGCATACAAGTTAATGCTATGTAGTATACAACATAAATGGGCAATATCTATGCACTAATGGATGTTAAATTTCAATCGCTTTAGATCGGAAATAAAAGTGATTTAACTTAGAAGCTATAAAATCTTTTTAGGCCAGCAGAGTTAAAGCAGTAAAGAAACTAAACACATGAAATCGAAGAAAGTGAGGACGAAGGCGAAAGTAATAAGAAAAACACTGGCTAGAGGTTACAGACCTGTAATTGTACTTTCACTTTGTGGTCCTACAACTTAGGGGGTATATTTCATCTCCCTTTTTCCCTCTTTTGGCATGCCCTGCTTCCAGTAATAAGGGCTCCAGGGGGGGAACTTTTGATATCATAAGAATCTGTGTCCATTTTACTTTATTTTACCAGGCACTATTTAGCCCTGGGCTGGAACTGCCAGCTCAAGGGTGTGCTCAGGCGGAGGAGGAGGGGTTTGGCATTGACCAGTGAAAAATGTAGGGTCTGTTTACAAATAGCAACCAAGCTCAAAATTTCAATGGGCTTGCTAGGGTTGGGTAAGTCTTAAAATTTGGGCCACATAATGAGCTTCAATCTGGTATGGGTCTGGGTGAAAGCTAAAGCTTTGGGTTCAGAGGGCAGCTCAAAATGTTAATATAGCTCATAGAGGAAAAAAGGGTCCAATCTTATTACAGGTCTGTAACCTAGAACAAATGGCTAATAAATGCACCAGTTACTTCCCTTTCTCGCCAGTCATTGTCTCACATGCAAGTCATTAAATCTTTCGTTGCCTAATCATTCTCTCTTCTTTTCTCATACAGTCTTCCATGTCACTTTTTTGGGTCAACCGACATGTGCAGCTGGTGCAAGATTGCTCACACAGTAAAACGATTAACTTCATCTGACGTAGTGACCTCACCATGTCCCACAATTCCACCTGAAACACCTCTGTATAATGCCCTGTTTCACGTACAGTGAAACCTTCATACCATAATAATAATAATAATAATAATAATAATAATAATAATACGCATACGGCAAGCTACTCTTTCCATTTATCAGGGTGCGTAAATTCGGGGATGTGTCCGCTTCTCGAACTTTGTCCGACATCCTGACTTGGAGCTCTTAACTATCATAACTATCATCACAGACCTTTGGAAGAATCCCACGATACTGCCCATCTTAACTCTTAACTTCATGCAAGCACAGGCTGCTGGACACTGGCTTAGTATTGGATCTGACCATTTGACGTCATTCATGCATAGTATCATAGACAGTCCCTTGCTTGAACTATTTTCATTCTCACGCCCTTTCACCGTCTCTCAGGTGTTCTATTCCTGTTGACCCTCGGAATCCTATTCACTTGTTTTCTTTGTATGTCTCTCATATTACCTGTAGTCTCAAAAAGTGCCCACATAATGTGCGATGATTACTTTTTTAGATAAATTCATTATATTTCTCAAACGTTTAGTGTTAAATCTTAGCAGAATCATATTTAATTTCACAGAACATCTCAGCATAGGGTTTGTTCAGGTTTAAAGATTGGATAAGGAAAGACAACGCAGACATGAGATAAAATCTTGACAATGATAATAATTCTAGGGACTGTTCCAAGTTTGATCTCCTTCATTAACCCTAACCCTGAGCCTAACCTTGCAGCTGCGTTAACCCTACGTCATGCACCAGGGTAGCATTCCAATATTTGCTTAGGAACTCTGTCGAAATTTCCGGGTCCATTTAGAATCCAGTATAGCACCGTGTGCAAAAACACAATCTTCTGTTACGCCTTGGGTGCATAGAAAAAAAAAAGGTATCATCATCATGTTATAATAAAGCTAAAGTGACCGTTCCTGTAACGCCTATGCATATCATCATAAAATCACCTACACCTATATATCTGACATGCCACCCTTTTCTTCAGTGCCAGGTTGTGTGGTGCCCTTGGTTTTTGCAGTAGAGACCCCTTATATTTTTCAGAGCAATATTTCTCTGCAAAGCTTCCTGTAACTCCCAGACGTTGTTTTGAATGTACTTTTTAAATAAAAGTTGCATTGCTTCCCTCGGCGGTATGTAGGTGGCCTATGGCCCGTTTCAGAATTTCGCTGTTGAGACAAGACAAAACCATTCGAAGAATGGGTGTGGTTGCATGTGTACTTAATTTTGAGAATCACATAATTATTACTAGGGACCACCTGAATAGTAAAATCAAAGAGCAGTTATAGAATAACGAAACCCTACGAAACCCCTATAATAACGAAATGTATTTGTGCAATTCGTACTTTATATTGAAGTTCCACTGTATATTACAGTAATAGCAATAATAAAAACAGTAAAAATAACAATATTAATACCAATCATACTAATAATTTTAACACTAAACAACAGGATAATAATAATAACACTATAATAATACTATTGTAATCATACTAATAATAACGGTTTATTTGGAAGACTATCATTTTACAATAGAGGATTCACTGGTTCGGGCTACCAGCGAAACGGTCAACATAATAATAAAATTAAACTCTTTAAAAAAATCAGTTTACACAGTGAGAACTTTCAGGCTTGTTTTTAATTTAAAAAGCCTTATTTTTTATATGTTGTCCCCCTCGCATGGCCGTTTAAAATCGTTTAGCTTGTCCTTCATCCTTTCTTCGCTTCACAAATGAAAGAAAAACAGCTCAAAAATATTTCCCTGGTTTTGGTGGTCACCTGGTTAACACAGCTGGCTGTTTCAGTTAATCACCATCCTTACCATTAAATTTAATAAATTTGCTACAGTCACGCATATTTGTTGCTTTGCACGTATCTAGTTTATTTACCAACCCATTCAATCCCAAAGACGCCCACCAATGTTTTTCGTCATTCTACAACCAAAATGGTCTCAGTAGACTTAGAGATAAGCATCATCTTGACAATACTTTCAGCTGCAACGACATACATACACAAATACATACAACGACTCTTTTGCTCTGCCATGAAAATGTTCACCCCGCATCTTCTCAGAAGTGTAAAAAAAATTACCACTACCAATTTCATAGAAGAGTAACTGTTTACTTGTTGCTATTCCTTTTAAACAGGAAAATTTTGCGGTAACATGCTCTTAAACAGTCAGAGGAGGTTTTACCAAATTTCATCAAAAACTGTTCTTACTCAGCTCAAGTCTATGGCATTAAGTTCTATGTATAGTTTGATTATTTCCCTTGTCCTGAGCTTGAATGGAATCAAATTCCATGTCAGCTGCATGCAAAAAATATACAACTAAACAATCATTCTTTACAAACTCGTGGATACTCCTCATAGAAACAAAAACAGGATTCACCTATCTTGGTATGCATCTGTCCTGGTAAGAGCTGTCCTGGAATTCGTCCTTAGTGAATTATGAAGACATCATCACCCCTGAACCTGTTTACAAGAACGCAATCTCACAAAGAATTACCACTTCCCCCTTCTTATTTTTCCCCATCTTTTTCCCATATCCATCTTTAATGAGCCCGGTGCAATCTCCCTTGAGCACCCCGTACGAAGGAGAGGCACTGGAACTAGCAAGTCTACACTCTTCCAACACCTGTGGCCATGTCCTCATTTTAGTTCCCCACACGACACCACATCAGGGAGGCGACCGCTGGGGTCCTTGATGATACACCGGACAGCGAGGCATGTCCAAGGCCTTTGCAGAGACAGAGGTATCTGCCTGGGACCAACACTGAAAAATAAGCGGACAGACATGAGGAGCTCTCTACTAGTCTTCTCGAATCTGATCCTGCCTTTGACTGCGCATTGTAGCTGATGGAGGAAGTGTTCCGTGTCACTGTGAATGGTCCGCTCAGCTTTGGCTGCACGCTCAAGATCCTCCATCTTGATTTCAAAGCAATACTGACTTGATTGTGCAGGTCTAGGAAGGTGTATGCAGCAAATATGTTCTTGTTCTTTGTGACTGTAAGATGACAATTATAGTAAAATAAAAATAACAATCTATAAAGAGAAAATTAAAAGCTCAAATTTGTGACATACAGAATTTTTCCGAAGTGGTCATAGAAACTATATAAATAAATATATATATATATTTAGTTTATGACTATTCATATAAAAAGTATTACATAAATATAATTATATATTTATATCTATATATACTCACGATCAAAAGTAAGTATACACGTCAATCATAACCCATAGCAGAAAGCCAAAGTGACAAAAGGAAATGAAAACTATTTTTTTCAAACGTGGGGTTTATTTTCAATTAAGTTCATGGAATAGGAACTTCTGGGACTTGAATCTGGGGTCTGAAATCCCAAATTTTGTGGAGGAGGGTCAAACACAAAATCAGAATCAGCGTCCAAGAGTGATTCCCAATTAAACGATGACGAATTTTGGTTGCGAGTCTTCTCCCTCGCATTCAAAGCTGTAAAAGTCAAGTCACACTTGGCTAGAACGTACCTTCATTTCATTTCATTTATTTCATTCTGAACCCAGGTTGCAGTATGCTGACGTAAGCTTATGGCCGCCAAGTGCGCAGTAGGTGTATCAATTCGGACTTTGGATAATGTAACCCTGTGGGTTTTCTGGAGCCGGCTGAGGCATTATATCATTATGACAGACGTTTGAAAGACTGTTTTATTGGAATAATAGGGCATCATATGATTTAATATGGTCTGTAGGACGATGCAACTTTCCTTTAACCCAGTAGCATACATAGACTATTGAGTTTATGGCGCGACGCCCATAATATGAAGCTTTCTATCGTTTTGGTATAACGTTTCCTTTACTGACCCTTAGTTATCTCCTTCTTGTTGTTAACCTGTTCAGATTCGTTCAATGGGTAAATGCATCAATAGTGATATTCATAATGTATTGCATTTGCTGAGGGTTTGTTCCTATACCAGGTTCTGAGCACTCTGCATATACAGAGACAAGAGGAAGCTTAAAAATGCAACACCTGTACCCGTGCATACACACAAGTTCACACACTACACACCAATTTGATAAGATAGCAGGCTGTTAAAAATATTCCAAATATTGTAACATTGTTCAAAATATTGTAAAATTATACAAAATATTGTTAAATTATACAATGTATTGTTAAATTATACAATATATTGTTAAATTATACAAATTATCTTGTAAAAATTATTCGAATTATTATAAAAGTTAATCAAAATAATATAAATTCTAAACCTTGTTTTAAACTATTGTAAAAATTATTCAAAATATTCATGATAGTAACAATAGTACAGTTAAAATGTAGTGCTAATAAGCCTCCTAAATCTCACAGACACAGATTGCCAGCTCATACCAATTGAAATTTCATTTATGATTACTCTGCAGGCCAGATCACTCACTAACTTCCTCAACGCGCGCGCTGATATCGTCTAGTCTATTCAGTGTGTAGGCTGAACATGCTGCCCATGATACTCTTTGAGATGCTAGCAGCAATACTATGTTATCATTTCAAACTGCTTTTCACTGATCAAGAAATCTGATAGACTGTACAACTTCCCATATACTACCTAACATCTTCCAGCTACGTAAAAAGCCGAGCAAAATGTGATACTCACATATCAGAGCTAGGCAGCTGCAGTGGAGGTCTATCTTCTGCCAATTTTACAAAATCTTAATAAGAAAAAAAAAGAGAAAAACACAAACAAAGGGGATAAATCATGAAATTGCTTATTATAGACAAAAACACAGTCGAACTCTGTTAACACAGTCATTGCTTAACACATTAACATATTATTATTAACACATTGTTATTAACACATAACACACTTAGCATATTTCCATTCTACAGTNAGGTACTCATTTACACCTGAGTCGAGTGAGGAAATGGAAGCGAAGTGTCTTTCCCAAGGACACTACAACGTAAACCGCCCAGCTCGCGAGTCAAACACATAAACCTTAGACTTGAAAGTCTTCAGTTTCTGAGTACGACTCACAAACCGCACGGCCACGCTGCCTCCCGGGTTAATTGTGAAATTTTACTGTGAATAATGAGGGCAATTGGATGGAGATTTTCTTTTTCTAAGCCAGTTTTCGGGTAAAATGATGTCGTGTTAAGTGAGCTGTACTGTATTTATCTATGATCAGCACTCCCACAAAATTACAGTAAATGACATCCACTAGTTTTGACTGTTTTACCCACCAATTTTTCAAGACTGAAGGAACAGGGGTAGCAGACACCACAGTTGAGATACGGGTATCTTTTCGTAATTGAAGTTGTTTCTTTTATCTATTTGATCCTTTATTAAAATGTAATAGTCTAGTTCTGGATTTCATTTTCGGGTTTCAAAAAGTTTCGGTATTCTGCCACCCCTTAAATAATAATACATAAAATCAATAGTGGCTGACACAGCTTTTCAAGGAATCCATTGATTTGAGATGGTATCTTTTTCTAAGAAGATAATAAAAATGCCGTCACGTTTCCAACAACTTACCGGATTTTATCTGCAATCTCGCTATTTCCATATTCAGTTTCTCAAGTTGTTCCTTCAGCTTTGCATTTTCCGATGTAACAGTCTGGATATGTTCTGTCATTTTGGCAAAGATGAGAAAGTTTAGAAATATAATACAATGATTTGTATTGCATTTTCTTTCTTTTCACTTACGTCTCTCTCACAAAATGCCAATAGAGACAGGAAGATGGAACAATGTACCTATATACGAGCTTAAATGCACTCTTTGTAATAATAACTTTGCTATTGGAGATGAATTTCACCCCATATTCGAATGTCCAAAATTTAATCTGGAAAGGAAGAAGTACGTCGACAAAAAAATTATCTCAAGACCTAATATGTTCAAAGCTAATTTACTCTTAAGTAACCAGTCAGTACAACGTATTAAGTCACTGGCCATATACACTAAGAAAATACTAGATAAATATGACAGAGGATGCTAAGTGGACATTATATATGCTTTATCAGTGTGCTTCTTAATTATTACTTTGTCATCTGTCCCGTCATTTGTTAAAAACATATGTATGCCTTTATACCAGAAATGGTCTGGGCTTATTTACAAATAAAGTTAAACTTGTTAAACTTGTTGCTAAATGACCCTAACAGGCTACTTGCCACCTGTCTCTGGGCATTTCCCCAGCTGCTTTCTTTATTTCCTTATCTTTTTTTTTCCCTCCTTTTGTCTGTCTTCCATATTCACCCCTCAACTCTCCACCATTGCTCTGAACTGCTTGTCCTCATATACAATAGAACAAGGAAAAGTCTGATACCGGATGATCTATCGCCAGTCAATGCGTGATATCTCAAATTCCTAATTTCGCGACGTCAGTCTCAATTTCACTGGCTGTATATATTAATATTCTTGAAAGACGTAATTATTAATAAAGGATTAGATGTCTTTATTCTTGTATATTATGATGTTATCGTTGCATATTGTTTAAACATCCGATATCCACTGGTGGGTCACTGATGTGGGGGAACTCCTTCTCCGCCACTTTTTGTCTTCTCTATCTGGATCCCTCTCTGACTTTAGGGTACCTTTATGGGAAGACTGAACATCTCTTTCCTGACTATGCCCTCTTTATTTTCTTTCTCTCCTACTCCTTGCCCTCATGAATGCCTTCTAGGTTACCTATTTTTCATTCTGTCTGTCTGCCTGATTGACTGTCCAAACATGAATGAAAAAAAAAAATTCTGTCTGACTGAAAAAGCACCTGAGTGCTTGCTGTGACTAATTTCAAACTTAAGATTAAGGACTAACCTTTGTGGGTACTGGTCTTTGCCTCCGAAGTTTGGACTTTAGTTTCCAATTGTAAGATCTTTTCCTCTGAGGAATCACATAAAGAAATGTTGAAGGCCTTGTGTATAACCACAGATAGATAGATAGATAGATAGATAGATAGATAGATAGATAGATAGATAGATAGATAGATAGATAGATAGATAGATAGAGAGATAGACAGATAGATAGACAGACAGACAGACAGACAGATAGATAGATAGATAGATAGATAGATAGATAGATAGATAGATAGATAGATAGATAGATGGATGGATGGATGGATGGATGGATGGATGGATGGATGGATAGATAGATAGAGAGAGAGAGAGAGAGTAAGAGAGAGAGAGAAATCTTAACAGAGAAAAATAGCAGTCATGCAGACAGTATTACCTACGAGAGAGGTAAGTCCTAGGAATGTAGCTTTGAGAAGCAACGGTCAAAATAAGGGACAAGGTGTAAGACAGCAATGTGCATATGTAATGCTTCTTACAAAAAGTCGTTAAAATAAGGGAACATTTAGCAGGTCGAAGAAAGTTAGCCCATTAAGCTACTAAACCAAACAAAAAAAAACCCACCATAATTTGGAGTCTGTAAAACGCTTTTATATCATCTGAGTTTTTCTGATGATAAGGTGTGGATTGAACTGACAAGTGCTGATTATTCTGCCAGTTCGTGGAGGTAGGCATTAATCCTGTATATGTAGTGAGGATGGAAGCAACAGCTTGGAGAGTTGCAAGTACAAATCGCATGCCACACCTTCCACCTATCTGCGTGTGTAAAACTGGGGGATGTTGGAAAGGGGGGGGAGGTGGGGGTGTTAGCTTCTGGAAATTTGCTGGACATCCGGATTTCGAACTCTGCCCCTAGCAATCAGCTTATGTTCGTGCTCCCGATCGTAGGTCATAATTACGTTCAACAACAGGGTTGCGTTCCAATGACTGCCAACGAAATTTGCCGGCACTTCCAGGTTCAGCTTGAGTTTAGTACGGTGCCGTATGCAAAAACGCAGCCCTCTATATTGTTTATGTATATATATATATTTGGGACTATGAGTCTGCACATATAAGGAGTTGATAGATCAGCGAGTACACTAAAATGTGCAGAGACTTTGGAATAACAAGACAATAAGAAGTACATATATCTCGTTTTGTATTAATATCATTCTAACTACACGGTGATCTTTTTGTTGTGTTACTAACCTGACAAAATGAAACAAAGTGTCACACTGTATCAGTTATGAATGAACCGATGGTGCCTCAATCTCTATATTCTCATAACAGGGATATTCCTTGACATATATCCCATCTCAAGTGATTGTGTTTGGACAAAAAAAATAAAATGCATCCTCGTTACTACGCAAACAGCAGATTCCGCAACTTCTCTTCATGTCATTAACTCTTCTGTCCCTGTGCTTCGAAAATGGCCTGTCGTTTCAAGGGCTTACATTTTTGCTCCTTATGTGTACATACTAAGATGCGTTTGCTCAAGTCTTTGTTTGCATTGTCACATGAGAAATTCGGGGACGTTTATGATGAATGTATCGTAGATGGATGTTTGTACTTGTCTGCAAGTGAGAGAGAAAGAGAGAGAGAGAGAGAGAGAGAGAGAGAGAGAGAGAGAGAGAGAAAGAGACATAGAGTGAGGGAGATGAATAGAAGAGTGATTGTTGAGAGAATATAAAACTTTGTAGGTCTGTCCATGAGAGCTTGTCATGGTAATGAACATTATATAACTGTTAAAGATATGTTCAAAGAAACTGCTCCAATATTTCGCTGCCAAAGTTGCAATTGCTAAGAAATACTAGACTCTTGCTTGGCCATTAAAAAGGTTTGACCCGTGTTCTCTCAGAGTTGTAAAAAGCAATTTTCAAAGCAAATTGACGCTATGACTCACGTCACTTTTGAAACACAAAGATGCTATGACGTATGGACATTTTAAAATACCATGACGCTATGACTCGGGCCATTTTAAAGTACCATGACGCTATGATTCAGACCAGTTTAAATCACAATGACGCTAGGACTCAGGTCATTTTTAAAGCACAGTGACGCTCTGATTTAAGCCATACTTAAAGCACAGTGACGCTATGACACAGGCAATTCTTGAAGTACGGTGACGCTATGATTTAAGCCATTTTTGAAGCACAATGACGCTTTGACTCGGGTCATCTTTAAAGCACAGTGACGCTATGACTCAGGCCATGTTTCGAAGCACGGTAACGCTATGTGAAGTAATGATGGGCAAGATTCGAGTTCGGATTCCAATCCATCGAATCCTGTTACCCTGGGTTTGAATCCGGATTCAAATCCTAAAATTGATCTGGATTCGAACCCTTGAAATCACAAGAATTCAGAAGATAATAAAACATTCGATTCACAAGAATCATTTTGTCGTATTAAAATTTGGGTCTCCGTCCAAGTGTACAGGTGTAACGCTTTAGCATTATTTAAAATGAAATACATTATAAAAGGCCCCATATAGAATCTATAGGTAATTTTTTTTATGTCATTCTAAGAAGTACGAGCGCAAATTCCATGAATATCCCTCTCTTCCCGACCCCTTTCCTTCTCTGGATTCGAATTCATCGAATCCTATTCATATTTCCGAATACAGATCGAATCTTGTAGGATTTGAATCTGCCCAACTCAAATGTTAAGCACTCACCCAGATGTTTCACCTGCTGGTGGAGAAGGGATCTGTCATCCTCCTGTTTTATTTTGGCGTCAAGGTTTTCTGTTGAATAAAAACAACAACAACAACAACAACAACAACAACAACAACAACAACAACAACAACAACAACAACAGCAGCAACAACAACAGACCTTTAGAAATTTCATCTTGCTCGTAAGTTATGCATGTAGCTGGACAATAATAGAGAAAGATTACCTACGCACAGTGGAGTCGAGATACGATGACCAAGGTTGTATAGAGA
>JAWQUT010000248.1:974109-991566 GCA_033807755.1 Ellobium chinense | reverse complement strand
GGGGGGCTGGGGAGGGCCCCAGGGGTAGAGGAAGTTTAAAAGACTGTCCAGATAGCCTAGATGACCTACCTCGACCGCCATGATGTAAACATTGTGTTTCTAAGTGGAAACATGCCGGGTACTAGCTGCTGGTTGAGGTCTTTGACACCCATTGTTTTTTTCTTCTTTTGGCCCTATTAACATTTTGCGTTATTATAAATATACCACTGTGATTTGGGGAAATTTCTTCCATGAAGGTTAAAGTACATCTTTTGCCCGATCTTTTAACGGGAAGAAAAAGGGGGGTCAACGCCCAAAATTTTTCACAAATTAATGTCTTTTGAAAAAGATCACCTCAAATTCTGACTTGGTCATTTGGCTGGTTTTGACCGCGTGCGAATACATAGGTCTACACATTTTATTTTTTTATGTAGAAGGCTCAAATTGTACCTGAAACTTTAAAATTGAATGCTTTAGTTAGATCACAGGTCATTTTACACATTTCTACACCCTAACACTGGGTGGCAGGGCCCGAAAAAAGAGGGATTTTATATATTAGCGGATTAATTGGGTTGTACACAATCAGTGATTTGCCCTTCTAATAGGTGTCACAAACCTTAAGGCACCCATTAATAGGTCAGATCACTGATTATTTACAATCCTATCAAGATGCTAATATACAAATTTCCACCTCTAGATCGGGAGAGGGGTTGCCAGTCACTATCCGGGTGTAGAAATATGTAAAGAGACCTATGATCTCGATAGGACATTCATTTTAACATTACAGGTACAGCTTGAGCCCTATAAATATAATAAAGTGTATGTGGCCTATGGATTTGGCACGCCAGCAAAAAACAATCCTAATAAGGGGACCAAGTCGGAAGGGGAGGTGCCAGTCTTTGAAAGAGATTTGTGGTAAATTTTCGGCGTTGACCTCCCTATTTCCTCTCATGAAAAATAGGGCAATAAAAATACTTTAACCTCCATGAGAAATCCGACTATATTATTATAGTAGACTTTTTTTTATAGGACGCAAAGAAGACATAGGATCCAAAGAAGACATAGGACTTGGTTGAGATGGGAATATGTAGTTGCAGCGAAATACTATACAGTTACAGCGAAACATATAATTATATTTACAACTCCCAAAAGTCTGTTAGACGTCGTTCATCGGAGTTACAGGTCAGTCAATATTCTATCTACAGCACCGATCGTCTCTCGAGCTGTTATGTTAAAAGATGCGGAAAAACAAAAGCACCCAGCCGAGAAGAAGAAGGATGGACTTGATCTCGCGGCGCGAATGTCCCACATGGTTTTAGTTTATAGCCACGGCGAGGGAATTTGTTCATCTACAGTAACTAGGGTCGCATGTCAAAACTGTAATTTCTACAGCCCTTTCGACGCGCTCCAAAGAAGACGTTTTTCTTGCTCGATAGACATATTATTAGACTGCTCTAGTTCTGTTCATAAGCCAGTAAGATAAATAAAGATGATATTCAATGCTTTTGATAGCATGGACCAGTGTTTGTGCAAGACAAACAGAGGCAACATAACACATGTAACCTTCGACACGGATGAAAAGAGTTCAGACGAAATAAATCGTCAAAATTTTATATCCGAAGCCACACTCGCGGAGATCTTAACATTTTTGTTCTGTTTTTGCCTGTATACCCTAAGTATTCATTATTTTTGCTTTACAATAAAACCTCGCTCACATCTTTGAGCCTTATGTGAACCTAGTGATGGGCGAGATTCCAATCCGGATTCGAATCCTTCGAATCCTCTTACCTTGGGTTCGAATCGATTCGAGTCCTTCGGTTCACAGTAAAAAAAGTTCGGCTTGTAAGAAATCCCTATGTCATATTAAAATTTGGGTCTTTGTCTAAGTGTACAAATATGATACTTTAGCTTTATTTAAAATGACAATACATTGTGAAAAAAAAAGGCGCCTCTACAATCTAGTGGCTATTGTCTAATCATTCTAATAAGAACAACGGGAAAGTTCATAAAAATCCTTCCCCCACCCCCCTGGATTCGAATTCGTTTTCGAATCTAAGATTTGAATCTGCCCAACCTAATAAACCACTGAGCTCAGCTCTTTGTTTGATAAATCTTGAAAGTATGAAACTCGGATATTCCCATTCACGATACTCATTACCATGACCTGTAGTTATGAACTTTGCCTACTGTCGCCCATTAGCTGTACTGGGCCTGCCTTCCAAAGGCAAATTGACGTCACTGCTCAGTTATGCCGATCTGGTCTGACTCTGGCTAATGGTCCGCTGTTACGTTGTTTAAGCTTTGTAGAGGCTGCAATGATATTCATGTAAAAAATTAGAATGTATGCTTACACACATTTCTGTTTCTGTTAAAGGAAAGCCGAAGAGTCCATACAGACCATGTTAGACTATATGATATCTAAATTATTCCTATTAAAGTCATTCATTGTCTAGCCACATGATATAACACCTATGCCTGCCCTAAACAACCCACACGGTTACATTACGGAAGTCCGATTTCTTACGTCCACTATGCGCTTGGCGGCCTTAAACCTAAGTCAAACACGTTCTAGCCGCATGGCCACGCTATCTAGCCAATATCCTGCGAGTAGATGATAACATATCGGTACGAATCTTGTATTCCACTATAAGCAGCAAATGTGTCAAACAAACTCATGCTGAGGCAATAAAAATGCAGAACACTGTAACTGGCTTACACGGTTGAATTTCACGTTTGAATTAGGATGACCAGAACCGTAATTGAAAGCTTATTAGTACTTTGTCAGATAGAGCTGCTGGAACTTAAGTAACGTCATCATTTTTGTCACAAGACTGTGCTGCTTGAGCAACGGGAATAACTCATTACACAAGAAGCAAGTCCTGGTCACTCGAGATTTCTTTTATGAAATACAAGCATGCCGTAACAGAATGATGCTCTTTCATCGCAAAATTGGTTTGGACGGCACTATAGATAATTCTCAGAGAGAAAAAGCACTGGAAAACGGAGAATTATTTTTCACGTGCTTGTTCACCTTTAAGACTTAGAATATGTTCATGTGGGCCAAAACAAATAAAGAAGCCTTAAAATGCAGGAGAACTTCAGATACGTCATTTTGCCCTTTGAAGGTGGGCGGGGAGGGGGAAGGGGAAGAGGACAATGTAGATATTCTTCTCTCTTTGACCTCGGTGAGCATCGTGGTTTTCTTCGTAAACTTTTCGGCGTGGTCTAAATCACATTCATAAGCACATTAAAATGGGGTTGTTTTTTTTTGGTGCTTGCCACACCATGATACATTCCATCAAATCTCACAGACATAACAAGCCACAAAGTTAATGGTTAAAAACAGCCAAAAGCTTAAGATTGCCATTTTTTTCCCTGCATGGTGCAACCCAGCTTTTCCAAACTCTCACAAAAAACTCTCTCAAATGAATTACGCGAACTATCTATGACTGGATGAAAAGCTATTCACGAAAGATCCTGTATTCACCCTTTTTAAAGATCACGACATTAAAATCCAACGCCCAGTTATTTCCTGGAAGCGGATTGGCTCGCGTCAGGGACTTGCCGGGCTCGCCAAATTTAGCATGGTTGCCAGACTTGGCTCTTTTGTAGCCAAATCCGAGATAACTGGATTGCGTTTTTTTAAACTTTTTTTTTGGGGTGGGGGAGGGGGGCGCTCCCACAGGTCAAAACTGACTAATCTCCTGTGCAGAAAGGTACTTACACTTCTCTCAAACGGTCTGGTATATATATATATATATATATATATATATATATATATATATATATATATATATATATATANATATATATATATATAAAGAGACAATAGTAAATTGTTTGTCTTATGTCAAATCATGACCTCCAGTAAGCCCACCGCAGACATGGTTTGGATCTTTTAGCTCTTTTTTTGGGAAGCGATTTGGCTTTGGCTGGAATAGAAAATCTGGCAACCCCAGCAATCTAAGCTACATTTCGAACTAAGGCCTGAAGTACTGAAGTATGCCATCAATCTACCCTGCAAAGTCATCAGTGGTCCTAGCAGGTAGGGTATTACTGTATTTGTCCTGTAAATACTGTTCTTTTGTGATGAATAAGTCTGTCAAGTGTGAAATGAATTATCTTTTGCCTAATAATAAAGATCTTGAAACTGCACCTTGTGGATAATGCATTGATGTTGCTAAGACAAATAGAGATGTAAGGTTTTAATCACTTGAACACTATTGTTACAGAAATATCATGGTCATTGTAACATTCATTTGTTGTTTTACGAAGAAAGACCGTATGGGCATGAATCACAGTTTTTTACAGAAACGCTCAGGGCTTGCCTGTTGCATCTCTTTTTCATCACTTAATCAGTGGCGCTAAAATGTCAGTCTAACTACACTTAAAAATATTGATAAATAATTCTGTCATAAAATTTTTACAACGTGCTCAAAAAATTGAACAAATCTCTGTATGGTGTTTCATAATGCGTATGTGTTGTGGCGAACATGTATCGCAGTTCAAGTTAAATGCAATTTTCTATTACCATTTCGAGCGAATCTTGTAAGTGCCTTCACGATACTTATGAGTTTTGAATAGTATTGGAATGGGCCAGGATTTTCCAAGACGGAGGCTGCCTTATGGGCCTATACATGGCATATAAGACAAATTTTTCCTAACGGTTTAATGCCTGAGAAAGCATAAATACAACTCTGTCAGACAAATTCATAAATTCACGATAGCTTGCTCTCTTTCGATGAAAAGGAAGTTTTTAGATATCAGTAATCTATGTCCGTGAGTTGGTGACGAGGTGGAAGCATAACATCAAATTTAAGTTAGTATGCCTTGATAATGTGCTTTTGCCCACAACCAAAGGAAGGCCTTGGATTACTTGCGTTCTGTGACCTCTCAAAATATCGGCCGTAAGCGCAGCAGATTGAAATGTGTCATACAGAGCCATTATATAATACTGTGTTTACATCAAAATGAACTGAACTGTATAGCAATTATACTGAGAAAAAAAAAATAAGTGTGCATCACTAAATTGAACACAGCATATATGTGTGGGCGCATGGGAAATCTCTTCACATCTTTCCAGATATGAAAATTAAGTTATTGATAGCATATCAATTCCTATTCATTTATGAACATTTCGCACTTTATTTGAGGTCAGTATCTTTATTAGTTCCAAAGTTATGGACAAATTTGTAACCTTACTGTTGCCATTATAGACTTTGAGAAAATTCAAATTAAAGTCTTATAACCGTGCCTTAGAGCAAAGGATGTTTCATTAAAACGTTAAAAAACAACATTTAAACCTCATTTTCATTAATAAATTTTTTTTACATGAAATGAAAGATAAATGAATGAACTATCTGATTCCGCAAAAAATCTCAATTTGACCTAAGAAGACGAAATTCGACTGTTCAAGGCCCTAACTCAGAATTACCCATTGCAAGATCCGACGGGTTTTCCCATATGGCCACATATTGTTAGTCAAGCTCAAGTAAACCTTGGTGCACTGTTGTTTGTTTGAGTAATTAAAAAGAAACTTAAAGCTTAGCTTGAATTTGGTTGAAGTGGGTTGAGATGAGCTAAATAAAAAAAAAGCTTACGTCACAGAAAATATAAATCTTGCTGTCAGTTCCGGGTTTGTCTTCCTCGAACTGTTTTCAGTGCTCGATGGAGTCATTTTTTTGAGCCAGTTAGACGTTGATTCGTTGATGTGGAATGTTACACCAGTCGTCTTGCAGCGCTTGGGTTGCTTCTGTTGGTTTTTTTTTGAATAGGAGATTGCCCCGTTTGCAGTTTATTCTTCAAGTCTTTTTGAAGTGATTTCTTATTTATATAAGCATTCTTCTAACTGTGTTTATTATCTGTATATTATACGTTGGAACTAGCCAATAACCGTTGATGTCAAATGAAGTGAAGTAAAATGAAATTAAGTGACGTGAAGTGAAGTGAAGTGACGTAACGTGGCGTGACCTATCGTGACGTGACGTGAAATAAAGTGAAGTGAACTGAGTGAACTTTGTGGGAGATATGGTCAGGAAAGAGATGGTTATTTGGTAATACCATTGTTCTTGAAAATGGGTCCTGAGCACACGTGTCACATCATATGGACGAACAGGGACTTTGCCATGTGCTGCTTTCCAGGGACCAACGCAACTGGCAAAGGCGGAGTATCAGTACTGGTCCCGTTGCGCGGCTGTGATGTCGAGATTTACTTCTCTGTGCCTTTTCTATGTTGTCCTTCCTATGGAATAACTTACCTATGTAGATCAAGAGTGGAGCATCTCACATTTGCTGTGTTTTGAGAAATTGAGGGATAAAATTTATGTTGCTATTCAGTTATAAAGACTTGTGAAAGAGGAAATTTGGTGTTAGAAGTCCTGACATGGAGTCAGTATCTATTTATAGAACCCTTTACCGCCAAAATCGCAAAAAAAACTGTCATTATTATTCGTGATTAGTCTACGTTGTGTCATAAGACAAAAGTCATTCTACATTCGTCTAAGTCGTTGTTGAGAAATTTAGTGCTCTTAACCTTCTGCTCAAAGTTTAACAAATTTAACAAGTTTATTTAACATAAATCCAGACCAAAGCAGTGATACATAGGCGGACGATCCATTGACCGGACATAAACAGATCATAAACCATCATTACATGTTACATTTTACCCAGTACAATCTATATAGAACATTCACATACACAAGTCTCCATTCATTCTCAACAGTTATGCTTACTTCCATTCATAGTTTTGCTCCTAACTGAAATGTTTGTAGAACAAAGCAAAACAATGAGGTAGGTGTGGTTTAGCTAGTAAAATTGGTATATAAAATACCAATTTAAATTCTGAATGTCTGTTAATAGAAACAAGAAGATAAAGTAATATCTTAGTAATAATTATAAACAACTCAGATCATCCAAAAAAAAAAAAATTAAGGCGAACGTGAAATAAGCGTAGCCATATTCTTCGAAAGTGCATGAGGCAGATCTGATGTACAGTTAAGTACCTGTCTTGCAAAGGGGTGGTAACTAGTGGTCGGCGTCTTTTGAGGTGATCTTCAGTTGATCCACTTTGGCATGTTCCGGGTTTGGAAGCATATGTTTCTGTGACCACTGAAATGTTAACTAAATATTCATACAGTCGATTCAACTGCTAACATATTGATTGCTAATCCTTCCAGTTGCTGGCTCAGTCTTGGTGGTATAAAGTATAATTTTATGTGTTTCGGTGTGAATTTCAAAACTCTCTTCCTCCATCGGCAAGTCTTTCAGATTTTAATCATTAGAATTGGAAGCTTGGATTTTGGTCTTTGCATGTGATTTCGGTTAACCTGTGATCATCTCCATATTAGTACTGCGATTCAATGGGCTGGATTCTTTTCCTCAAGTGTAGAGAACGGTAGATTCTCGAATCACACTATGGGCACGGGCAAAAGGCCTTCTGGCTGTTTTCTGCTATTTGGCCTTCTAAATCTGAGAACCAAATTATTAACTGCAGAGGCATGTGCTTGCACATGCATGTTCTCTACGATATCATAAGCGATCTTCTAGCAATTTCGAAGTAATGCTAATTGAATTATTTTACCAGGAACGTCTTGAAAGTAACAAAGATGAAGATCATAGTATCCCGTGTGCAAATTACCGTCGCCAGCCGGTGGTCTCATTTATTGTTATTTACGCATATAAATTTCAAGGATTGATTTGCATGTCTCCGCCAGATGTGGGATGCCAAACTAGGCATGATAGGAGCAGGTACCTCTGGAATTCCTAGGATTGAATTTTGTTGCATAGAATTATCAAAAAAATAATATGCTATTGATGTTTAAAGTTACAGTGGACAAAGGTTGAAAAATTAATGTGAAGAACACCTGAACATCTAGAGCATCCCCATAGCGGATTTAAGGTGGTTAATTTCAGGGCAATGGCTCGTTGAAACTGCACGGGTGAATGAACAATATTCAAATACATCTGCGTATGAAGTCTTGTTTAAGTTCGCTCAGGAACACAAGCACAGTGCCCCTTTTCATCATGCACACTTACTTCTTTCTACGAGTGTGTATTTACGAGTGTCATCTCCCTCCTCCTNAACACAACTTCTTGCAACTCGCTGTTTCTATGTTTTAAGCTAAGTGGGACTTTCGTCTATAAGATAACAGTAGACTTGAACAATTATTATTAAATATTTTAAAAAATCTTTCAATAGTATTTCCTCTTACCCACACTGCTCCTAGAATTCAAGTATGAAGATGCCAATTTTTATCCCCACTGTTGGCTATGTAAGATTTTACACTCCTCATAAACTTATCCAGGGGTCCCATGCCAAAATACTTTCCACACGTATTTTTTGGACTCTTTCTGCAAATTTCGATACATAGAAATATGCCTCTAAACAAGTTAGATATTGAGACTGTATAATTATGCTACCTATGCCTATTTACACAGTAAACAGAATAACCTTTCCGACCTTCACTCTGACCAACACACTTTATACTTGAGTGGCTAAACCTCACCTATTCTGTGCCTACAAAAGTATTTGCATCTATCTAGGCACTTGAAATTCATATCCAATCTTCTTATTTCCCTCCTCATAGCCAATTTTCTGTTTTTAAAGAGACAATGTAAAATTGCATACCCTCATGCCAGGCACTATTGGCATCTTCATACCTTAAACCAAGCACACTAGGCAGATATACGACATTGTAATCAAAGATGAAGAGGTGGATCTTAAATTTCAAAATGAATGATGTGCAAAAACATAGATCATACTTTTGCAGCGTAATAGCTGGACCATGTCGCAACCCATGCCATTCCCCCTAAATCACACAACAGTGGCGTAGTCCAACTCTTTGCTCCAGTGGATGCTAAAGTTCACTTGCCAACGGTAAGACATACCGTAGCACTCCAAAACAAATGCGGCACCAAGATTAATCTCTCGATTTAATTTGATTAAAGGAAGCAATTTATGTCACGATTAGCTAAGCTAAGCTAAGCTAAGCTAAGCTAACATATATATTAATGTTCCTTCACATGAAATTTATTTCAGAGAAGTGCGACCCACATAAACAAAAAGCTGATAATGGCAAATATGCATACATGCACACATGCACACTCACGCACACATGCACACTCACTCACACATAAACACACACATACACACACACACACACACACACACACACACACACACAAACCCATATAGACACACACATATTATAAACACACACATATGTGCGCGCGCGCACACACACACACACACACACACACACACACACACACACACACGCGCACGCGCACATGAGTCTTCATTTCTACTTCGGTTGTTTGTTTATAGCTGACTGTCCTAAAAATACATGATCATTATATGGCTAGACATCCCTGATAATTAATGACATTACACACAATCTCTCGATTCATTATTGTTTCCATAACATGTGTATTTGTGTGTATGTGTGTGTGTGTGTGTGTTTTGTGCGTATGTGTGTGTGTGTGTATGTGTGTGTGTGTGTGTGTGTGTGTGCGTGTGTGTGTGCCTTTGTGTGTGTATGTGGGTGGGGATGGGGGTGGGGGTGGAGGTGCGTGAATGTATGTGTGTGCGTGCTTATGTGTGTGTGTCTATATGTGTGTGTACTGTCTGTATCTGTATCTGTGTCTGTGCCTGTAGAGATATAGTTTACTGTCATCTTAACATCAGCTGTAAGACTCTCACAGGATGAAAAATGTAAGATCCTTTTCACAACTATGATATACACAAAGACTGAATCCCAAGGATTAAAAAAAAGTGTTTTACACACCACTAAGTCCAATGTGCATGACAATTAATGCCCCCAAAGCGTATTGATATGGCTGAAAACACAATCTGGGCGTAGTCATAAAATGTTATTCTGTCAAAAGCCCACCTGGGGTTTAAAGGAACAGGAGAAGCATGATGGGACACTTCACTAGATTGGCTTCAAGCAGGGGCTGCACAGAAAGGCGCTATAGTTTTCAAAATTCACAAGTGGGGCATTTTCATAACGACTAGAAACTTTGCAGGTCGCTAGTTCACTGTTCTTACCAAAGACGTTATAATATTAGTATTATAACCTCTTTGGTTCCTACAAATATAGTGGTAAACAAAACTGATACAAAAAATATATGATTGTGTTTGAAATATGGAGCAAATCCACCTGAGTCATGGTTGTGTTTAGGACGATTTGTGGGCGGAGCCTACCCTCGGACGGTATCAATGGGAAGGTGCAAGTTTAATTTATAACAATAATTATACTTTTTTCTTGCGGTTTTAACTGGAAAAAATAGGTGACGCCTTGGCATATTTAATGAAGCCCTAAGTACGCGACGCCATTGTCAAACATTTCGGCCTACCCATTCACTGCTTTTTATATAATCGTGGTCACGGTGTTTGAACGCTACATTGTATACAACTGCAGAATTGCAACAAGTTGCAGAACCAGCTTCTTGTATTCTAAATATACTACTGGGGAAAACACAACTCATTTGNCTTACTGATATGAAATTGAGGGGGATAGATTGAGCTTTCCACTGAAGCTAAATTTATGCAGATAGGCTGTGTAAAGTTGGGTAAATTGGTCCGCGTGTCAAGTTCGCCAGTCTAGCCTATGCGCTTGGTACTCCCTCTATACATAGATTAATCAAATCGACAGGGATTTCACTGATATGGTTTTTGCTGTTCGAACAAATAAACAATAATTCTGGGTCAAAACCATCATCTTATTCGGACAAAAACTATATCGCCTACACCTTACGCCTCAAGGCTGTGACTAGCCTGTAGCCTCCTGACGTCATTCCTAAGGGCAGGCACTATCATACCTCAGAGGCTAAGCTACGTAGATTACACTACTATCGAGGTCATTTAAGCGGGGCTGACTTAAAAAAAACAAAGTTACCAAGAACTCAGTAAC
This sequence comes from Ellobium chinense, assembly GCA_033807755.1. Taxonomy (NCBI): domain Eukaryota; kingdom Metazoa; phylum Mollusca; class Gastropoda; order Ellobiida; family Ellobiidae; genus Ellobium; species Ellobium chinense. Next base: position 980,674 of record JAWQUT010000248.1, on the reverse strand, counting down.
TTTGTTATGAGTGAAGCGATTTCTTTTTGTTACCCAGCCTTTGATCCAGACAGTCCTTTCTAATTTTTTCTTGTTTCTAATAAGCACAAACAGCGCCAGTTTACCATCAAGATAATCGTCGCGATGAGACATCTTGGCTTTCTGGCTATTTAGAGTCAAAGCCACAGGATGTGTTCAAACACACACTCACAAACACGCTTTTTAGCTGCACACACTACGCACACAGACAGTCAGTCATGTCGGATGTGCATCAGACACACACTCACATACACGCTTTACAGCTGCAGACACTACGCACACAGACAGTCAGTCATGTCGGATGTGCATCAGACACACACTCACATACACGCTTTACAGCTGCACACACTATGCACACAGACAGTCAGTTATGCCGGATGTGTATCAGACAGACCTGTATCGTCTAGACGGAAACGATTTGAAGACAAACCTGAGAAGGTCGGTCTTGAGGCACAACGATTTCGATTTAACTGTACATGTAGAAGGGCCTTACTTTCACGTGTAAGCTTAGTGTTCATCCGTGACCCTAACACACTTCCCGACTGCTTAGAGCTAAGTCAAGAGCTTTTCTTAACCTAATCAAAGTAAACACATTATTTTTTTTTTATGTCATACCAAGAAATTTATCAGCCAAAAAGTGACTTTACTTTGTTTTACATTCCCTATCCAGGTGTCGCATGCATAATCCATACATTAATTAACACACTGCGTTAACTGCAGTAAAAACTACAAATGTTTTGGGAGTTTCCCATGGCTACCGCATTGCGTTAACTAACGTAAGGATTTTGCATACGGCTTCAGTAGTCATCTAGGCTTGAGCCCTTCGGCGGTATGTGTAGGTTTTTCCCAGCTGTTTGTGATCTGAGTAGACTAGACTATAAGGTATTTCCAAGGTCTGGGTTGCGTGGGAGGTACCACTGTTGCAGACCATTTAGAGAGTGCTCCGGTTGGGCAGTCACATAGAGGGCAAAGTGGAACAATCTGCGGTTGGATTCGATTCAAATGTGCATTGAGTATGGCCTGATGTGTGCACAGGCGGAAGACAATAACCTGGTCTCTCTTTTTGAGGAAATAAATTGGGTCCTTTGGGTTTGGGGTTGACATGAAAAGAAATACAGCTCTACCTGTCTTGTGCAGTGCCCATTCATTCATCCATTCCTCCTTCATATATTAGATTTGATAATCTGCTTAACAGTTTGGTGTGGTCCGCTTTGTTGTTGGCAAGCTGATCCTCTTTTTGGCCAAAATGTGACATAAGCCCCATTTTGACTGACTGCAAGACACATCAATATGACAGCATTTCTTAATATGTTCTTAGTAAACTCAAGATTCAGTTTTACTTGCAGATTTTGCTGACTATGGCACATTCACTTTCAATGGATCCAGAATATTTGAACTTACTGAAGAAAGACATAAGGGAACATTTTGTGCATTATATACGTCCGGAGACTATCCTGCAATACTTTCATAAATATAACAAAAACGTACTTACAGACGCTGACATGGTAAGTGGCCATTCTCTTGTATTCCTAAACTATGCATACAATTTTCAATTTGTGGACGAAGAAGTCCTGATTACTTTCTTGAAATCAATAATGCACCTGTTTGTAATATCAATTGTGACAAAATTCTAAAGATAATTCATTTTGTTGACTTTCCTATCCTATCGTATCCTATCCTATCGTATCCTATCCTATCCTATCCTATCCTATCCTATCCTATCCTATCTTGTATAGTGAAAATTTTTAGGCCAGTATAACCAGTAAGGTCTCTTCACATAGGAGAAAATTCATATATAATATAATATAATATAATATAATATAATATAATATAATATAATATAATATAATATAATTTGCTCACTCGCGCATTCTCTCTCTCTCTCTCTCTCTCTCTCTCTCACTCACGTTCATTCATCCCACTACATCATGGAGGTTTGTGACACCTATTACAAGGGCAAATCACTGATTGTGTACAACCCAATTAATCAGCTAATATATAAAATCACCCTTTTTGGGGGGCCCTGCCAAACAGTGTTAGGGTGTAGAAATAATTATGTAAAATGACCAGTGATCTAAGTAAAGCATTCACCTTCAAAGTTTCAGGTACAATTTGAGCCTTCTAGATAAAAAAATAAAATGTGTAGGCCTATGTACTCGCACGCGGTCAAAACCAGCCAAATATAAAGTTGGGGACCCACTCAGAAAATGAGGTGATTTTTTTTGAAAGAAATTTGTGAAAACTTTTGGGCGTTGACCCCCATATTTCTTCCCGCTAAAAGATCGGGCAAAAGAAGTACTTTAACCTCCATGGAAGAAATTTCCCCAAATCACAGTGGTAAATGTAGAATAACACAAAATGTTATTAGGGCCAACAGAAGAAAAAAACAATAGGTGTCAAAGACCTGGAGATTGTTTAGACAAAAGGAGATAATCGATAATATTAGAAGGTTCTCCTTGTGTTTTATTTTAGAGACTGTGTTACGTCCCTTTAATAATGAGACGATTCCCCACTCCTGGCAGAGCGAATGATTACTTCCCTTGGATTGTCAAGACTTTGCGAGAGCACAGTTTGAGTCGAGCCTAAGATTTTTCCCATTTCATGCCCACTTCAGTGACTAACTTATATGTTGTTTATATATTTTTTTGTTTCCAGCAGCGTGTCAGAGCAGTAACAACAAATAAAGGAGACCAAGCGGGTGCCGTCGAACTTTTGGACAACCTCGTTAGGCATAAAGGCTGGTTTCCATGTTTGTTGAAAGTCTTAGAAGACACTGCAGTCAAGTTAGGACACCTGGCGAAAATCTTACGTGAGAAAAAAGGTTTGTTACCGTTGTTAATGATTTTGGCCCCTTTTCATTCATCATCAACCATTAGGGTCATCACCGTTTGTATCCAGATCACCACTGCCTTTATCCGCTTGTATCCAGATCACAGTGCCTCTATCCGTCATTTTGTATTATGGTTTGTGACACCTGTTAGAAGGGCAAATCACTGATTGGGTACAAGCCAATTAATCCGCTAATATAAAATCCCACTTTTTGGGGGCCATGCCAGCCAGTGTTAAGGTGTAGAGCTGTGAAAAATGACCTGTGATCTAAATAAAGCATCCAATTTTAAAGTTTCAGGTACAATTTGAGCCTTCTAGATAAAAAAGTAAAATGTGTAGGCCTATGTATTCGCTCGCGGTCAAATCCAGCCAAATGAAACATTGGGGACCAAATCAGAATTTGAGGTGATCTTTTTCAAAAGACATTTGTGAAAACTTTTGGGGGTTAACCCCTTTTTCTTCCCGTTAAAAGATCGGGCAAAAGAAGTACTTTAACCTCCATGGAAGAACCCAAATCACAGTGGTATATGTAGAATAACACAAAATGTTAATAGGGCCAAAAGAAGCAAACACAATAGGTGTCAAAGACCTTATGATAGTTTTTTTAAAAAAGGGAAGCAATGCAGCATTTATTTCAACAAATTCGGAATAACAGTTTGCGGTTTCTCAAAGCTTTACAACAAGAATTTGATATTGAAAATAAATCCAAATTTTATATGTATTATAAATTTCATAGATGTAGATGATTTTGCAAAGACGTGATGGGCCTTACATGTACTCGACCCCTTAGCACGACTAAAACATTTAATGGCAGATTGTTTTAAAAGAGAGAGACACAGCATCTTACATATTCTCATCCCTGTCTCTCAATTTACAAAGTTTTTATTATATTTTTGATATGACTGCAAGTTCTGTTGCATTTGCCAACTTCTGTACTTTTGTGTTCCTTGTTTTTAAATCAGAAAAATATAATGATACTTAATTAAACCTAAGCGGACGCATTCATGTAACGCCTGTGCCTTTCATTACAAAGTCACTTACGATGAAATCTGACATGTCATCAATTTCGTCAGTACCGAGTTGTGTGGCAGTCATAGTTTTCTGTTTAGTTAGACTTTAAATTTTTAAAACTAATAGACTACATCTTCACAAAGTTTCATGTGGCCGCCAGTCGTTTTTTTTCAGTTTTCCGAAATATAAGTCGCCTTATTTCCTTGGTCGGAGTTCTCAGGTCAAAGATCGCATCACACTTTGCTATATGTCATCAGCAAACCTGCACCCCGTCTCAGAAATTACATAACAGGTTGCTGCAGGAATGTGTCGCAAATGAAGCTAGAAAATTAGAGGAAATATATAGTCATGGTCATGACAATGATGATGCAAAAGAATAATAATAAAAAAAAAAGACTTGGGCTCATCTGTGGAACTGGTCTGTGATGGTAATGTGTACAAGTTTCACAGATAGGAAACTTACTCGGAAAGCGAGTTAAAAGGTTTTCAGAGGAAGATACCTGACTTCCTGACACACTAAAGGTGCTGGTCCACACATGGGTCTTTCTCTTGGTATCTTTTTTTGGTCCTCTCGGGAAAGTTTTGAATCTTCAACCTCCAGTTTTTAAATTTCTTGCTGCATATCCTACATGCTACCCCGAGGCCATAGTGAAAGTTGCAGTTTTAGTATATTTATTTAAACTTGCAGTGCAACATTTCACTCTTCACCACGTTTGATCTATATCCATGCTAAGTTTTCCTTCGCACTCTCTATAGCCTACAAGACTAAAGCCGGAAAGACATTTATCAAAGAGACTGGGTATGAAATATTAAACCATTAACTTTCAGATCTCTGCAGAGGTTNNNNGGGGACATGGGAACGTCTGATAGGTTAAGTGAGACCAGACAAACGTAGACTTAAAATTTTGCATAAATATGGTTTCTTCTCACAATAGTAGACTAAGCGTGGATCATAGAATGACACTTTTCAGTCAAACCAGGTTCCCTCTACAACCTTGGCCTTCATAATATCTAGACTTCACTGTGCGTGGGTAAACTTTCTCTATTACTGTCCAACAGAAAACCTTGACGCTAAAATAAAACAGCAGGATGACACATCCCGTCTTAAGGCACAGTTTCTCCAGCAGGAGGTGAAACTTCAGGGTGAGTACTTAACATTTGAGGTGTGCAGATTCAAATCCTACAAGATTCGATCTGTATTCTTAGTAGGCCTATGTACGCATAAGGAGCAGAAGTCTAAAGCTTTGAAATGACAGACCATTTTCGAAGCACAGGGACAGTAGAATTAATGACATGAAGAGAAGTTGCGGAATCTGCTATATGCATAGTAATTAGGATGCATTTTATTTTTTGTCCAAACACAATCACTTGAGATGGGATATATGTCAACGGACATCCATGTTATGAGAATATAGAGATTGAGGCTCCATCGGTTCATTCATAACTGATACAGTGTGACACTTTGTTTCATTTTGTCTGGTTAGTAACACAAAAAAAAGATCACCGTGTAGTTAGAATGATATTAATACAAAACGAGATATATGTACTTCTGATTGTCTTGTTATTCCAAAGTCTCTGCACATATTTGTGTACTCGCCTATCTATCAACTCCTTATATATGCAGACTCATATTCCCAATTTTATATAATATACATAAATAATATAAGGGGTGTGTTTTTTGCATACGGCACCGTACTGAAATCAAGCTGAACCTGGGAGTTCCGGCAAATTTCGTAGGCAGTTATTGGAACGCAACCCTGGTGTTGACGTATGACCTACGATCGGGTGCAGAATTATGGTTAGGGTTAAGGAAGAAAAGCTAATTTTTGCCAGTCTTTAGACATTATCATTATTGTCCATGAACTCTGTGGTGTGTGGTTTCGAATTTCTAATCCTGTCCTTAACCTAGCCTAATTCATTGCGGGGATGTTCCACTGAACTCAAGTTGAACATGGATAAGAAGCTCCGGCAAATTTCGTTGGCATATATGGGAAGGTGACCCCAGTGCTTGACTCATGACTAGGAGCAGGGTTAGGATAAGGGTTAAGAAAGAAAAGCGAACTTTTGGGCTGTCTCTAAGGATTTCTATTAATTTCTAGGAACTTTCTCATGTGTGCTTTCTAATATCGAATCCTGTCCCTACCATGCGGAGATGTTCCAGGAAACTGCGCATGATGAAAGTCAAAATTTTAGATCTACGCGGTGCCAACGTCCAGCAGTCTAAAAATACTTTAAGTTGAGATTCAAGTTATTCGTTATTTAAGGGCGGCACCATGGGACCCTGGCACGAACATAAGCTGATTGCTAGGGGCAGGGTTCGAAATCCGGATGTCCGGCAAATTTCCAGAAGCTAACATCCCAACACCCCCCAAATTTGATAGGCGGAAGGGGTAGCATACCGTTTGTACTTGTAACTAACCAAGCTATTGCTTCCATCCTCACTACATATAAGATTAATGCCTACCTCCACGAACTGGCAGAATAATCAGCACTTGTCAGTTCAATCCGCACCATATCACCAGAAAAACTCGGATGATATAAAAGCGTTTTACAGACTCCAAATTATGTTAGTTTTTTTTGTTTGGTTTAGTGGCTTAATGGGCTATCTTTCTTCGACCTGCTAAATGTTCTTGACCTGCTAAATGTTCTCTTATTTTTACAACTTTTTGTAAGAAGCATTACATATGCACATAGCTGTCTTATATAT
>JAWQUT010000248.1:959653-970193 GCA_033807755.1 Ellobium chinense | reverse complement strand
ATAGATAGATAGATAGATAGATAGATAGATAGATAGATAGATAGATAGATAGATAGATAGATAGATTCTATGATCTCTTCGAAGATTTCTAGATGTCACAAATTTGAGCTTTTAATTTTCTCTTTATAGATTGTTAGTTTTATTCTACTATAATTGTCATCTTACAGTCAAAAACAGGTTCGCATACAAGATCCTGGACCTGCACAGCCAAGTCAGTATTGGGTTGAAATCAAGATGGGGGATCTTGAGCGCGAAGCCAAAGATCAGAAGACCATCCTCAGTGACACGGAACACACCCTCCAACAACTAAAATGCACAGTCAGAGGCAGGATCAGGTTCGAAAAGACTCGTAAAGAGCTCATAATGTCTGTCCGCTTGTTTTTCAATATTGACCCAAGGCAGATAACTCTGCCTCCGCAAAAGTCTTGGACAAGCCTCACTGTCCGGTGTATCATCAAGGACCCCAGCGGTCAGCTCCCTGATAAGGTGTGGGGTTATAAAATGAGGACATGGCAACAGGTGTTGGAAGAGTGTGGACTTGCTAGTTCCAGTGCCTTTCCTTCATACGGGGTGGTCAAGGGAGATTGCACAGCGCTCATTAAAGATGGGTATGGGAAAAAGATGGGGAAAAATAAGAAGGGGGAAGTGGTAATTCTTTGTGAGATTGTGTTCTTGTAAACAGGTTCAGGGATGATGATGTCTTCATAATTCACTAGGGACGAATTCTAGGACAGCTCTTACCAAGACAAATGCATACCAAGATAGGTGAATCCTGTTTTTGTTTCTCTGAGGAGCATCCACGAGTTTGTAAAGAATGATTGTTTACTTGTATCTTTTTTGCATGCAGCTGACAGGGAATTTGATTCCATTCAATCCTAGGACAAGGGGAATAATCAAACTATGCAGAGAATTTAATGCCATAGACTTGAGCTGAGTAAGAACAGTTTTTGATGAAATTTGGTAAAACCTCCTCTGACTGTTTAAGAGCATGTTACCGCAAAAGTTTCCTGTTTCAAGGAATAGCAACAAGTAAACAGTTACTCTTTTGTGAAATTGGTAGTGGTAATTTTTTTTTACGCTTCTGAGAAGATGCGGGGTGAACATTTTCATGGCAGAGCAAAAGAGAGTCATTGAATGTCATTGCAACTGAAAATATTGTAAATATGGTGCTTGATCTCTAAGTCTAACTAAGGCCATTTTGATTGTTGAATGACGGAAGACATTCGTGGAGGTTTTTGGGATTGAATGGGTTGGTAAATATACTAGTTAGGTGCTAAGCAGCAAATACGCGTGATTGTGGCAAATTTATAAGATGGTAAAGTTGGTGTCTAACTGAAACAGCCAGCTGTGTTAAGCAGATGGCCAACCAAACCAGGGAATGTTTTTTAAGCCCAGCAGTTTATCTTTCATTTGTATAACGAAGAAAGGATGAAGGAAAAGCAAAACGATTTTAAGCGGCCATGCGAGGTGGAGAACGTATAAAAATAATAAGGCTTATTAAATGAAAAACAAAACTAAAAGATCTCATTGTGTAAACTGATTTTTTAAAGAGTTGAATTTTATTGTATGTTAAACCATTTGCTGATAGTCCCAACCAGTGAATCCCCTGTTGTAAAGTGATAGTTTTTCAAATAAACGATTATTATTAGTAGTAGTAGTAGTAATAGTAGATTACATTAGTATTATTATAGTGTTGTTATAATTATCCTGTTATTTAGTATTAAAAATATTAGTATGATTAGTATTATTATTATTACTGATTTTGTTTTACTATTAATTTAAGTTACATTAAAACTTCGATATAAAGCACTAATTGCACAAATACGATTCGTTATTATAGGGATTTCGTAGGGTTTCGTTATTCTATATCTGTTCTTTCATTTTACTATTCAGGTGATCCTTAATAATAATATGTGATTCTCAAAATTAGGTACACATGTAACAACACCCATTCTTCGAATGGTTTTGTCTTGTCTCAGTTGCGAAATTCTGAAACGGGCCATAGGCCACCTACCGACAGCAAAGGGAAGCAACGCAACTTTAATCTTTTAAAGTACACTCAAAACAACGACTGGCAGTTACACGAAGGTTTGCGGAGAAATATTGCTTTGAAAAATATAAGGCGTATCTGCTTACAATAACCTAGGGCACCACACAACCGGGCATTGAAGAAAAGGGTGGCATGTCAGATATATAGGTGTAGGTGATTTAATGATGATATGCATAGGCGTTACAGGAACGGTCACTTTAGCTTTATTATAGGATGATGATGATACATTTTTTTTCTATGCACCCAAGGCGTAACAGAAGATTGTCTTTTTTGCACACGGTGCTGTATTGGATTCTAAATGAACCCGAACGTTTCGGCAGAGTTTCCAAGCAAATATTGGAATGCTACCCTGGTGCGTGACGTATCGTTAACGCAACTACAAGATTAGGGTTAGGGTTAATAAATGAAATCAAACTTGGAAAAGTCCCTAGAATTATTATCATTGTCAAGGTAATATCTTATGTCTGCGTTGTCTTTCCTTATCATATCTTTAACCCTAAATTAGCTCTATGGTAAGATGTCCTATGAAATTAAGTATGGTTCTGCTCAGATTTAACACAAAACTTTATTTCAAAAAAGTAATCATCGCTCATTATATGGGCACTTTTTGAGGCTACAGTTAATATGAGAGACATACATTGAAAGCAAGTGAATAGGATTCCGAGGGTCAACAAAACTAGAACACCCGAGAGACATAGTGAAAACGTGTGTGAGATAGAAAACAGTTCAAGCAAGGGACGGTTTATTATATCGTGCATGATGGAAGTCAAATAGTCAGATCTATATATTATGGTGCCAGTGTCCAGCAGTCTATGTTTGCGTGAAATTAGGAGCTACATTTATGCATGATTGATGAGCAGTATCATGGAACTCTTCCAAGGGTCTATGCTGATAGATATGATAGTTAAGGGCTCGAACCCCGGATGTCGGGCAAAGTTCGAGAAACGGACACATCCACGAAATTAGGCACGCTGATAAAGGGAAAGAGTAGCTTGTCGTATGTGTATTATTATTATTATTATTATCATTATTACTATTATTATTATTATCATTATTATTATTATCATTATTATATGAAGGTGTCACTGTAAGTGAAACAGGGCATTATACAGAGGTGTTTCATGTGGAATTGTGGGACATGAATGATGTGGTCACTACGTCAGATGAAGTTAAATGTTTTACTGTGTGAGCAATCTTGCACCAGCTGCACATGTGGGTTAATCCAAAAAAGACACACGGAAGACTGTATGAGACAAGAAGCGAGAACGATTACGCAACAAAAAGATTTAGTGACATGAATATGAGACAATAACTGGCGAGAAAGGGGAAGTAACTGATGCATTTATTAGCCATCTGTTCTAGCGAGTGTGCCACCGTTCCCTTTCTTTTATTTCATGTGGTTTAATTTATTTACTGAATTAATTCTACTGGCTTTAAAAGACTTTTTAGCTTCTAAGTTTAATCGCTTTTAATTCAAATCTAAAGCGATTGAAATTTAGCATCCATCAGTGCATAGATATTGCCCGTTAATGTTGTATACTTCATACCATTAAATGCTATGAAAAATGTCACAGCTCTGAAATTGAAAGCACGTATGTCTAACAGAAGCACGCTATTTACGCATGCAGAAACATTTCTCCGACTGATCATTTTTGACATACGTGTGGTGGTTGTTTTTCTTGTGACACAAGTATTGCATGTACATTCATCAAATGTGTAACAATGATAAAACTGATTATGTCTGTCCGTTAATATGTCCAACTTTTCATCACAGTTCTATTTGATTTCTTTAATTAACTTGTTTTTCTTTTGTCGTTGTTGTTGTTGCTGTTATTGTTGGTAATGATGTTGTTGGTAATGTTATTATGTTTGTTGTTACTGTTGTTGTTGTTGCTGTTGTTGTTGGTAATGTTGTTATTGTTGTTACTATTTTTGTTCTTGGCCATTTGTAGATGAATAAATAATCCAGTCGGCAGGCGTGCAACTGGACTTGGGAATCAGTTTGCAAGGTGATACATTTTTATAGATCTGACTGGCTCATTGTGTCTGAAACTTTCGATGCATCACAAGCTTCAGGACTACAACGTTTGAGTGCAAATCACATTCAGAACAGAAAAGTATAGCTAGTATTCTGTGTTTGTGGCAGCAGAGACTTGAAACATTCAATTTCATTGGTTAATAGGATTACTCACTTCCACGTTTATCTGTGAATTAGACTTGTGATCGCTTTGTATGTCCAGCCATAGAAAACTATTAGCACAGCGAAGGAAAGATAAGGAAGATGATCTGTTTAGTACATGTACTTTCAAGCACTCTTCATCTGAAACACCTAGAATACTCTCTAGACTGATATTCTCACTTATATTACTTTATGTATATTCCTGTATACTCTTTACCCAGCGTCAACTTGACTGAGCCCTTTTGGTTACAGAAGCCAAATCCGACTTGCCTCTTTGAGCCAATAAATTGTTTTCTCTATGGTCACTTGCAAGAAACTCCACACTCTCTGAGTCGTCTTTAATAGTTTTTAGTATTCAATGAGCTTATTAAAATTGGTGTTCAAAATATAGGTCTTTCATTTCGTTTTCGAGCTACGAGCCGATATATCGAAAGGTCTGAACAAACCAACTAGTTTACTTAACGACAAGTACTCTGCACCGAGAGCCACACCGAAACCAAAGTAAATAACCCAAAGTTAGATTTAATTTACAAGATCAGAAGAGAATACTTAATAATTCGCAAGCAGGTTCACAAATCTGGGGCCCATTTCGCATAATCTCTCCAAAAGACTGTCTTCCTCAGGCTTATGATCAAACACTGTTTTCATCCAATTAGGAGTCTGTAACCTTCTGTACTGATGATGGTATAAAGGGTGCTCGTCTCTTGAATTTGTACGCTATCTCCAGATAATGTGTTCCAAGTCTAGCGTCTTCCGACAAAAGGGCTTATGTTAATAACCCAATTCATTGGTTTTTGTTGTTTTTTTTCCCTTTCGGAATCTTCATCTGAAAGTTTATCTTCCAACAAAATATTTCCACGAAATTTTGAAAGCCCTTAATGACGTAATAGAAATTAGACACGAATTTTGTTGAAGGAACGAGCTACATTCAAACAGAACCACTCAGGTTTTTCAAAAAACAAAAAACGTGGGCAAACTAAACCCCTTTTGTCAGATGACGTTACAAATGTCTGGCCGCTCAGAAAAGTAATATATATCCGCAAGTCTTTCAATACCGGGCAGTGAAAAAGGTTTTGTGCTGCAGCTTTATATCGGTTCTGCAGGGTGAGCATGTTGGTGGAGTATCATTATATACTGGGGAACACTTGAGACTTCTCTAACCCAGCTTTCAATATACAGTGGATGCCGTTTAGCACATTCCCATTTGCTATTATTCCTATTAATTGCTTTTACTCTTCTTTAAGAAGCACCCTGGCTAACACAAAACTTCTGATAACACACACTCAAACGCTTTGTCCGAAAATTGGCTGTATTGTGGAGTGGTGCTAGGTTTAAGTAAGGGTTTTCAAATGAATTGTGTTTGTGTGTCATATTAGATACTTTTGGTGTTGGTAGACCTTTTATGGTTGAGGCTGGGTATGAACGAATCATTTGGTGTTGTTTAGTTTTTGTTTATGCTTTATTTGTGGTGTTATAGTTTGTACACTTTATGGTATTGTTCATTTATATATGCTCTTGATTTCTAATGTGAAAGATTACATTGGGGTATTTTTAACATTGTGTACAGTGGGAATTGCATAATCGGAACACGCATAAACTTTTTTTGTGTGTATAAAGGCAGCAATGGGTGTGCATGAAGTGTGATGTGATATATATATATATCTGTCTCTTATACACATCTNTATATATATATATATATATATATATATATATATATACCAGGCTATATATATAAAATTATGGTGAGTTGGAGAAAACACTACATAAATGAGAGAGGGAAAAAGACTAAAAGAGGAAAAGAAAGAAATATGGTGCAGGAGCAGAAGAGAGACAGATTGAGGCAGAGGTAGACCAAGGGCGTGTATTCTTTAGCTTCTGTGGTAATTGTTGTTTGCTTGGAACTCTAAGTATATCACCTGTGCAACCTTCAGGTAAAATTCTAGGTCAATCATTCATGTTTGATTTGTATATGTTGTGTAAGAACAGCAGACTTTACAATAAGATTAGAAAAAGTGTGGGCAGAGCCTTTATCTCTCTCTCCAGTAAGTGACTGGAACCGAACGAAACCGAACATCAAGCAGATGTGGCCTTACGGTTAAGGCGCTGAGCTTAAGGTCTAAATGTTGTGGGTTCGATTCCAGGTCATGTTGTAAGTGCTTTGGGAAAGCATTTCATTCACATTTTTCTCAGTCCACCCGTCTGGAAAATGGACACCTGGCTATAGGCAGTGGAAGATATTGTTAGAATGCAAGTGATCAGCGCCTGTAAATGGTATCGGTGTGAAGTGGCGTGAGCAGGCACTAGCCTAGATACGAGACTTATAACCCGCATTATTATTTTTAATATTATCAACCATATAGAATGTGCCTGACGACAGTTTATGCCGCCACAGATGTATCTTGCAGCGTGAGGAACGACCCGAAGAAACATGCAATAAACACATTTTTTTTCATTTTTATAAAAAAAAACCCACCCTTTATTAATGGGTTTATTTGCAGATGCAAATTCATGAAATGGACCATCAAAAATAATTATAATACTGTAGATTTCAACATTGTGTTGCAAATATGAACAAGGTAACAACTCTCTGAAATTAGTTACCAAAATAGTCATAAACCAAAACATATATTGTGAGCGGAAATTTGAAGAAAAGAAACAGGTCTGAAAGTTTGATGTATCTTCATCATGTTATTCTAACTTCGTACAATTCAGTGGTGTCTTTAGTTCATCTATAAAGTTATCCCATTTCTTTTTTTAAAAAATTATTTATACAGTAAAATGGAGAATTTGACTCTTTTTGTCTCTCTGTATATTATGTTTCCTTGTATAGTGTTTTGCCTGTCTGTCAGTACAGCCTTCATGAGCATTGATACAACGTGAAGTACCATAAGGTGTTTGTGACGTCAGAAAACACGCAGCTCGTTACCGAAGATTGGGCGCCATGTTTTGTTGTATGTTACCAGAGATGCAGCAATGATAGCCCACTGGTACTTTTTTAATATGATGTATGTTATGACCTTTCACCGACGTAAGCTTATCAGGCAATGATAACTTCCTTTGTATTCTTCCCTCTCTCAGATCTCGCATCGATTAAGATAACAGTGTGATTGCGTTAAAAAAAAAAAACTTGACTGTTGTTGAAAAATTAAAACTTCAAAGTTGTTACCGATAATTTTGGTGTTCTCGTTTTTCCGAAATGTCTTGAAAATGACGATAAGATATTATGTGCAAATGACGTAGAAAACTTGTTTTACAGTGTCATACAATGTTATAAAATTCATTTATGATTCAAATACAAACAAATAATAATAATATGCATCATACGACAATCAATTTTACAATATTGAGAACTTGCGCGGAGAACTTGCGCATTGACCAAAGGATCCCACTGTTCATGTGCAAGCTCTCAATTATCAGAACTGAAATACATGACGAAGTCATTGTCACTGTCAGAGTACAGCGCCCTCTTTTCCCCTCCTCTCCCCAACACACCCTCACTCAGCTCGACACCATTATCCTACTACGTCTGACTGACACCTGATGGGAGAGTTGAACGGCATTTAAAGGTTTTTCTCACCATAATATAAACTGTCCAACCCGAAACCCGAACTCATAAACCTCAGACTTGACAATCCTTGGGATATTAAAACGGCTCACATGGTCACCCTTTTTCAGTTGGTTATGGACGCGTACAGATTCCACCCTGCATTATAATTTGCACCAGTACTACTAGAATCTAGACTAGAATACTGGATACACTCACATTCCTTGCTAGACTTGTTATGCTGAAACAAAGTGGCGGCACCTCCCGGGGCCTCCCTACACAGCGTTGCACATGTCAGGGCACTAGCGGTGCCGCCGCTGGTGTGGAAAGGTGAGTGGATGCTTTTTGCATTCTGTAATAAAAGTCTGAAATCTGTGAGCACAAGGATTGAGGGCGTCAACACTTCCACCTCGCACATCGTCAGCGAGACGTAGTTTGCCTTGTAGATGGTGAGGTAACGCCCATACACCGGGACTGAGCAGTTTATAGTCTCCGTGCCGTAGACTACATTTCCATGGTAAGCGCACAGTTCACCTGGGATCGTGTTAGGAAAGTTGGTGTGCTGTAAGGGGTTGTCCACGGAGACGTGGAGTGAAAATTGCTGGAGTCTGTATTCAGCATAGTCTCTGTTGGTCAGCTTGACGGCATGGATTTCGTACTTGCCAAGAAGATCGACCATCCACCAGGCTGGACTGTGGAGACAAAAGGACAACTCGTCACTTCAGTTTTTGAGTAAAGTAGAACTCTGTTAACACGACAGCGCCTTACCCGAAACATATCAACGTAAGAATTACATCAGTGCATGGACCTTACTGACACTTTTAGTAGCCCCCGATATGAATAGTTACTGCAGTTCTTTCGATGGTAAGAGATCCCAGTGTTCATGCGCAAGTTCTCAAATAACTGAAGACCGGATAGGTAATTAAAGATAAAAATACAGTCAAAGCCACTATGTCAAGAAAGCTTGGGACTACTTGCCTTCATGGATATGATGCCAGTAAAAGACACACCGTCACTGCTTTCATTTAAATACGATTGAATAAATTGTTACATCTTGACCTGTATCCAGAGACTGCAATCAAATAGTGGAATATTATGGAGAATACTTAATTGGGGATACGTTTAGTACGTAAACACGATTAGCGAACACAGTATTATTGGTCCTGATTTTCTTTTCTAAGGCTACGTGTATGGTTGATACCTATTTCTGTTAATAGGTATACAATTTGCCTGTCCCAAGGTGTACACAAAATCTGTGCTCATTATAGCTACAAATATTTCCGTTTTGAGTAAACGTTTTGTACACATTCGTGTATCTTAATGTACGAATTTTCTTCTTTAGAGTGTGTCCAGTATTGCAAGAGATCCTCTGGAAAAAAAAAAAGTGAAATGGCTTAATGTGGTCAATTTTAGTTTTCAATAAGGTCACTGAATCTGAACTCATCACTCTTTGTAGATGGATGGATGGATGGATGGATGGATGGATGGATCGATGGATGGATGGATCGATAGATTTCCATACATAAAAACGCGTGATAAACTAAACACATTAATAATAAAAATCAAATAAATTGATACAGATCAAGTTACAAAACACTGAGCGTTTACACGAAACAAATGAGTTCCACAGAAGGCAAAGAAGAAAGGAGAAAACAATGTTAGACAGCAAGAGAAAGTGTTCTCATTACTATGAATGCTCTGCCGTATGTGAACAAGTATAGGCCCAGTAGTTCCGATCGCTGTTGCCATCCACCGCCCACTCGGCATTTCCGTTGGGGTAAGGAGATCCCAGGTCATCTTTCTGCTTGGCTGGTTTGCCTCTGGCCACATTGACGAGGCAATCACCAGAGAGGACACAGCTTCCTAGCCATAACGTCATTACGAAGAGAATTGTCGAGCTTAGATGAATAGTTGTAGATCTGTGTCCATGTGTCTGCAGCTTCATGAAAGCTGCTGTTCTTTTCTCGCCGACCATCTTGAAAGAGGAACTTTCAGTATAGCTTGGTCACCTTAATGTACCACTTCTTGAGAGCTTGCGCATTGACGGTGAAATATATATCTCTTATCATCGTATGCATTACATTATCTCTTTATGTTCAACTCTATTATAGGTGCATTCAGTACCGATGCAACAACGATGGTAACAAGGATTCCATAATTAATGGGCAAGCTCTCTAAATTTCGCTAATATCTACATCATGGCCGGCAGCTGCGGTACTATAAATTTACTGCAAAAGAGTTTTAACGCCAGCGGTCTAAACTTTGCAAGAATCTCGTGGAACACGGTAAGTCCGTGCAATTAACTGCGCACTCTACTCCCCTATATATTCAAGAGTTAATTCTCGTAGCGCGAGGCTCTTTGGGTCCAGCCTCCCGCTGGCTGCGTGGCCATTCTATAGATTAGAACCGTTGCACGTGTTGTCTGCAGGTTCGTCAAGTGACACTAGGCTACAAAATTGTATCGCCGAGCTCAGCGTTCCGCAAAGAGATGCCTAAAGTATATTCTGTTGCCGCTTTCAAGCGAAGTGAGTGGACGGTAGAATAAATTCTATCACCACATTATGAGGGTTAAAAAGAAGAAATCTTCTGGGCCCTGTGCTTGAAGCTTAGCTCACTATCTATGCTGTGACACATCGATTTTTTTTTTATTTCGTCACTTATCACGTGAGATTAAAACCGGAAAAGGTGTATGAGAATCCAGGGGACCACGTTGAAAATTTGGGATTCTGAGGCAAAAAACAATTTAGACATACTTATTATAATTAAT
>JAWQUT010000248.1:914745-953402 GCA_033807755.1 Ellobium chinense | reverse complement strand
TAGATAGATAGATAGATAGATAGATAGATAGATAGATAGATAGATAGATAGATAGATAGATAGATAGATAGATAGATAGATAGATAGATAGATAGATACGCCAAATGGTAAGACAGGATTAGGGACAAAGAGGGTTAAATTCAAACATAAAGCAATATAACTGCACATGAAGGAATCGAAATTTCAGTGTCAGACAGCCTTATTATGATTAAGATTCAGATTTATGCATGTTTAAAAGGCGAGATGATCCGACTTTCCCAAGGACCTATGCTGTTGATTAGGGCAAGGGTACCGGAAGTCTGGCAAATGGTACCGGAAGTCCCACAAATTTAGTAAACAAAGTCTGGAGGCTGACACATGGTCCCCTCTATTTAATTAAGCACGCTGATTGGAGGAGGGGATAGCATGCCGCGTTTTTGTTTTTTTTTTACTTTTTGTAAGTTGTTCGGGATTACTCCAAGATTATCTTAGAAATTTCACTCACCGATGTTTTAATGTCAGTAGCAAGTTTCAAGCACCTGTTAGAAGACCATATCACTCATATTGTACAACCCAGTTAATCCGCTAATATATAAAATCCCGGGGGCCCTGTGTCAAGGTGAAGAAATCTGTAAAATTACTTCATATATAGACAAAGCATATAATTTTATAAGTTTTAAGTATAGTTTGAACCTTCTAGATTTAAAAATAAAAAAGTGTTAAGATAAGCCTATTTATTAGCACGCGTTAGAAATCAGCCTAATCAAAAATTGGGGACCAAAGCAAAATTCGAGATGGCTATTTTTGACAGAGTTTTGTGAAAAAATTTTGGCGTTGACCTACTTTTTTCCTCCCCTTAAAAGATCGGGCAAAAGAAAACTTTAACCTCCGTAGGAGAAATACCCCGAAATCACAGTGGTATTTGTAGAATAACGCATTTTGTTTATAGTGCAGGAAGAAACAAAAAAAAAGGTGCCTGTAACTGCGAGGGCAAACATGCCCATTATATTGACCATCACAAACAGAACTTAGTTGAAAGGAAACGAAAGGCAGTCACAACCAAAAACACACATATATAGAAGAGCCCAGCAAACCACGCACACCTGAAAGCAAAATATTTAATAGTCCAGTTCTGAAACATGTACTCTTTATTGTATTAATAGGTAGCATTAAACATTAACATCTTCCAGATTTTCTAACAGTATATAAGAATGTGTTATGTAATTGAATTTCAGCATCACTAACTTATTGTATTACTGTCTCTTTTTGTACGTTTATTGTCTCTTTCTTTATAAGTTTGAGGGTTTTTCTATGCGTATCATTTAATATTCTTGCATGAATCTTAATATTGTGTCAAAGATTTTCAATACTTATGCCTAATACAAAGACATTAGCATTTATGAGATCTTTGTGAAAACAACTGGCACTGATAACGTTCATTAACCGTAACGCATATATTGTTCTCTAAGGGTCTTGTCAGCCCTGAGTATTCATAAAGGTAATCTAAAGGTGTCATAATTGATTTTTATAGAATATATTACTCGTCTACCAACTTGTTTGTATGTATGTCTGTTTGTTTCTTTGTTTACTTGTTTGGAGTTGTTTTGTTTTTTGTTTGTTTGTTGTTTTTTGTTTTTTTGTGTGTGTGTGTGTGTGTGTAGGGGGGGNGGGGGGTTCGTTGTTTGTAATGTCACAGCTGTAGCTACATATTGGATGAGATAAGTATAGTTTATTCCGTCCGGGATATTCGACAATTTTTTTTTCCTGTTGATCATAACTTGGTACCTACAAGAATCGTCATAGTTTGGTGCAGCAGTCGTTACACAGTCAAGGACAAAACTAAAATTGCTTTTCTTCATGAGTTATTCATTTTCTTAATACTTCAAATGGCCCTGATATTCCTGTTGAAAGTCTACATTGCAGCACGGAGAGTCCGGATGTTGCTGACATCTGTGATCTTGCTGAGGTCTCAGATGTTGCTGATGTTTCTGATGTTGCTGAGGTTGCTTATGGTGCTGAGGTTGCTGAGGTTTCTGATGTTGCTGAGGTCTCGGATGTTGCTGATGTTGCTGAGGTCTCGGATGTTGCTGAGGTCTCGGATGTTGCTGATGTCTCGGATGTTGCTGAGGTCTCAGATGTTGCTGACGTTGCTAGATGCTGAGGTCTCGGATGTTGCTGATGTGGCTGAGGTCTCGGATGTTGCTGAGGTCTCGGATGTTGCTGATGTTGCTGAGGTCTCGGATGTTGCTGATGTCTCGGATGTTGCTGATGTTTAGGATGTTGCTGAGGTCTCAGATGTTGCCGATGTTGCTGAGGTCTCGGATGTTGCTGATGTCTCGGATGTTGCTGACGTCTCTGATGTTGCTGACGTCTCTGATGTTGCTGACGTCTCTGATGTTGCTGATGTCTCTGATGTTGCTGAGGTCTCGGATGTTCCTGAGGTCTCAGAAGTTGCTGACGTTTCTGATGTTGCTGACGTCTCTGATGTTGCTGAGGTCTCGGATGTTGCTGATGTTGCTGATGTTTCGGATGTTGCCGAAGTCTCAGATGTTGCCGATGTTGCTGAGGTCTCGGATGTTGCTGATGTCTCGGATGTTGCTGATGTCTCGGATGTTGCTGACGTCTCTGATGTTGCTGACGTTTCTGATGTTGCCGACGTCTCTGATGTTGCTGATGTCTCTGATGTTGCTGAGGTCTCGGATGTTCCTGAGGTCTCAGAAGTTGCTGACGTTTCTGATGTTGCTGACGTCTCTGATGTTGCTGAGGTCTCGGATGTTGCTGATGTTGCTGAGGTCTCAGAAGTTGCTGATGTCTCTGATGTTGCTGACGTTGCTGATGTCTCTGATGTTGCTGACGACTCTGATGTTGCTGAGGTCTCGGATGTTGCTGAGGTCTCGGATGTTGCTGATGTTGCTGATGTTTCGGATGTTGCCGAAGTCTCAGATGTTGCTGAAGTCTCGGATGTTGCTGATGTTTCGGATGTTGCTGAGGTCTCAGATGTTGCTGATGTTGCTGAGGTCTCGGATGTTGCTGATGTTGCTGATGTCTCGGACGTTGCTGATGTTGCTGAGGTCTCGGATGTTGCTGAAGTCTCGGATGTTGCTGATGTTTCGGATGTTGCTGAGGTCTCAGAAGTTGCTGATGTCTCTGATGTTGCTGACGTTGCTGATGTCTCTGATGTTGCTGACGACTCTGATGTTGCTGAGGTCTCGGATGTTGCTGAGGTCTCGGATGTTGCTGATGTTGCTGATGTTTCGGATGTTGCCGAAGTCTCAGATGTTGCTGATGTCTCGGATGTTGCTGATGTTGCTGAGGTCTCGGATGTTGCTGAAGTCTCGGATGTTGCTGATGTTTCGGATGTTGCTGAGGTCTCAGATGTTGCTGATGTTGCTGAGGTCTCGGATGTTGCTGAAGTCTCGGATGTTGCTGATGTTTCGGATGTTGCTGAGGTCTCAGATGTTGCTGATGTTGCTGAGGTCTCGGATGTTGCTGATGTTGCTGATGTCTCGGATGTTGCTGATGTCGCTGAAGTCTCTGATGTTGCTGAGGTCTCTGATGTTGCTGAGGTCTCTGATGTTGCTGACGTTTCTGATGTTGCCGACGTCTCTGATGTTGCTGACGTTTCTGATGTTGCTGACGTTTCTGATGTTGCCGACGTCTCTGATGTTGCTGATGTCTCGGATGTTGCTGATGTCTCGGATGTTGCTGAGGTCTCGGATGTTGCTGAGGTCTCAGAAGTTGCTGACGTTTCTGATGTTGCTGACGTCTCTGATGTTGCTGAGGTCTCGGATGTTGCTGATGTCGCTGAGGTCTCAGAAGTTCCTGACGTTTCTGATGTTACTGACGTCTCTGATGTTGCTGAGGTCTCGGATGTTGCTGATGTTGCTGAGGTCTCAGAAGTTGCTGATGTCTCTGATGTTGCTGATGTTGCTGATGTCTCTGATGTTGCTGAGGTCTCGGATGTTGCTGATGTTGCTGAGGTCTCTGATAGTGCTGACGTCGATGATTCTGTTGGAACAAGATTTGGCGGTCCAATTTCAGGGGGCGGCTCAGAAGTAGGGACCACCTCAGGTATCTCACACAAATACTTTAACTGCTCAAGGTCGTTCCCGTCACACAAGTACGTTTGCATTTTAAAGGTGAACGCTTTCCGAAGGACCACGCAGTTTTTGTCTATTCCTGGTTCCGGATGTCCGATTTGCCACTTCAGGAAGGCTGCATTCGTATTGCTGAAGCGGTTGACGAAATGTCCTTCCCTGGCTTTATCCGTGGGGCTGATAAGGGCACCTCCACAATCGGACAGGCAGTTGGCCGTAAGGTAAGTCTTGATGGCCATAAACTCTCCAAAATTATCAATCTCTGCCAGATATCCTCCAGCAACCTCGCAGATCTGCTCCACTACATCAGCCGATCGGACAGCGAAGATAGACAGGAAGTATGAATGGCCGCCATAAATTAGTGGTGGCGTCAGAAATAGTTCGGGTAATATACCCTCTATGAAGGAAAAAATAAGAAAACAAATGAAGATTCAGAAAACAGAGACATTATGTGATGCAATAAGCATATTTTGAAAGAACTACATAGACATATAGTGCATAACATGTCTTCTGCATGGGAGGATGCGGACATTGTATTCACGCCTAAGCCAAGAAAAGCCAATCGCTGGCCGGGGAAGGGGGGGAGGGGGGGTATATGGTTTGCCGGTGTAAAGCACTCTATGAGAAGACATATAGCGTGGCAGGCTTCTGACTGATTCAAAGTGAAAACTTTGGAGGAGATAAAAAGGTGTTCCTGCGATTAATTCATTACAGATAAGATTCCTTTAGGTTACACACGCGCATTAATTTTGAGATCACTTGAGTTGGAGCTAGTAGAAGAGGGTGATCTATTTATCAGATCATTTTTTGTTTCTCCCTCTCAGAGACCCGGTGACCTTAGCTGTGGCCTGTTCTAATACATTTGTCACTTCTATGGCCAGTTAAGGTTAAAGTAAAGCGGCACTATTTCGAATATTTGAAATGACAGGGGTTGCCGATGAGCTAACCTCCTGTTTTCTTGAAATAGCATGAGGCTTCAGCTGGCTTTTCATCGGAGTAGGTCAAACCGAGAGACACAGCAAACAATTTTACTTTTGATGGAATATTAAAATTAATGGTTATTTTTTTTTTATCGAATGCTTATCCCCATTACTTGTGAGTGGGACTGGCCAAAGAAAATTAGGACTGGAGTGACGGCAGTCGACAGTACACAGTAATATGTAACAAAAAGATTTGGGTCATGATGACACACCTGTGCAGAGCGGCCTGCTCCTGGTTCCATAGCAACATATCCCAGTGCCATCGCTAGAACCATCGAAGACACAAGTCGAGTCGTCAGGACAACGGGGTCCAACAGGACCTCTATTGCAGCGAAAAGCTGTAAGGTCTCTGTGGATGCCAGTTGGAATCCAAGATCAAAATTAAAAAATGAATGAATGTTATTGCTGTATGGAATAGTTTATCTATGCCCTCTCTTCCTCCATAGTATGTGACATCGTTATCTACCCCTTCCCTTCCTTAGTGTGTGACTGCATATTTATACCGTTCCTCTCTCTCTCTCTCTCTCTCTCTCTCTCTCTCTCTNCTCTCTCTCTCTCTCTCTCTCTCTCTCTCTCTCTCTCTCTCTCTCTCTAGAGTGTGACTGTCATCCCTCCTTGCATTGAGACTGTTCGTCTCTTCCTAGAGTGTGACTGTTTATAAGGTGCCTTCTTCCCTAGTATATGACTGTCCTTAGTATTCATCCCTCCCTAGAGTATGACTATCCACAGCATTCCTTCCTCCCTAGAATGTGACTGTCCATAGAGTCCCTCCCTTCCTAAAGTGTGACTGTCCATAATAATATTGATATCTCTCTCGAGTGTGACTGTCTTTATATATGGCGTGTCTCATTCCCTAGAGTATGAGTGTCCATAGTATTCATCCCTCCCTAGCGTACGACTGTCCAAAGCATTCCTCCTTCCTTAAAATGTGACTGTGTATAGCTTTTCTCCCGCCCTAGAGTATAATTAATTGTCCATAGTGTCCATCCTTCCCTGGACTGTGACTGTCCATAGAGCGACCATGCCTCACTAGAGTGTGATTATCAATAGCGTTCTTCCTTCTATAGAATGCGATTGTCCATAGGAGTTCCTCCCTCCCTCCCTCCCTGTGTGTGACTGTCCATAGCTTTCTTCCCTCTCTAGAATGCGACCTTCCATAGCGTTCATGCATCCCTAGAGTATGAGTGCCCACAGCGTTCCTCTTCCTCCCTACAGCCTGACTGTTCATAGTGGTCATCCCTCCCTAGCGTGTGACTGTCCATAACTTTCATCCCTCTCTAGAGAATGGCTGTCAATAGCATTAGTCCCTCTTTAGAATATGTCTGTCTATCTGTGGCGTTCCCCTCCCTACTCCACCTCTTTAGTGGGCGACTGTCTATCCGTAGCCACTGCTTTCATCCCTCCCTACTTTGTGACCGTCTCTTTATATCCTTTAGCTCCTAACAGTATTTAGCTACATACATCATAGCTCTCTATCATTCCCTTTTGTATGCGCTTCTATCAAGACAATAGCACTTTTCCTTCTCTAGAGTGGGAAATAATTGACAGTTATGTAAGAAAGACCTTCTGTGAGAGACAGCAGAAAGCACAAAGTATAGTAGAACTGGATAATACTATGGTTGGTTGAGATTTTCAAATAGTACCGTTATAACCGTACACCCGTTATTTCAGAATTAAGTCATGGAGACTAGAGAATTAGCCTGAATTGTACCTTTATTCAAACATGCGGATGTATTCAACTACTGTCATTTAGGCTTTGCATTGATTTTACATGCAGCCACAATCGACAACTGATGCATGACATCTCCTGGGTGTCAACTGGTTAACTTTGATCGAGACATTTTCATCCAAGCAGTGACTATCAAAACACTCTATCTTTGCGAAAACTTCTACGAAGATGAGACAGGTATACCGTACCAGCCGGACTTTTACTTTTTGAGTTTCATCATAAAAAGGCTGTTTTAAAAAAAACTATTGAAGAGGAGGTGGAAACAGTGCTTTGAGACTATGCGCTATAGAAACGGATTCCCGTTAATACAGTGCTCGTTATAGAAGGGTTCCTTCATATTAAAGATCGGGCAATATGACTGAAAGGTTCTTTCTGAAGTATTGCTTGTTACTTATCGTCATTTATCTTATTTCCCAATTGGTCGGGAACGCAATTTCCAAGAGACATTCAGTGTGAAAATAGACGTTATCAAGAAATTCGATCGATTGTTGCAATTTCGAACATTTCCTTTTACAGGTCTTATACTTCCGAGTTTATTAATCCTTTGTATGGGATGGGCAATTAACCTTGTTATTATCCGCTTAAAAGAACGGGCCTAAAGTGTGGCACGCTGTTTTCCATCCTATAAATGCCAAATCGTCGTCCGTAAAATTTACCGAATGCCACCAACCTGTACCAATTAGGAGAATATTTACAGTCAGTATGTCAGTACTGTTTAAAACTGTATGAACAAGTTTGTGCCGATTCCGGCATTTCGTCCTTTTCAAGGAAGAGCTTAGTATTTCAAATTCATTCGTGATTTCATTGATGAGTCTTGCAGTATAAAGCCATCAATTAATATATCAATGGGTAAACCCGTAATGTAGTCATCCAGTGTCCCGTTCAAAGAGCGGGAGTACATGCTAGTCATATGATAATGTTGTGCTTACCCGCTGCAAGGGCATGGTCCTGTAACAAGCGCGTGCTCATAGCCACTACGCCGACAGACATCATCATACCCTGTTAAAAGCCAAGATAAAAAAACATGACATGACATGACATGAGAAATGATAAGACACAGGGATTGGAGGAGAAGATGAGATATATTATAAATGTTTTCTTATAAGAAACAGTTCAGAGGAACGGGCATGCCGTGCTTAGTAGTTCTGTAAGGAGACTTATTCTGATCCCAGCAAGCCAAAAGGTTTAAATAAATTATATAAGAGCTCTCCTGAAAGAAGTATAGAGATGTCCATTCCCCCTTTCAGTTTGATTTGGTCTGGTTTGATTTAAAAACGTTCAGAAAACGTGTTAAACTGTTTACGTAAAATACGAAAATACGACTTTTATTTTACCCCGTAAGGAGTTTGATTTACAATGTCATACAACATTATACATTTCATTCATAATACAAGCATATAGAACAATACACATCATACATATAAATGCATAATACACATTACAAATGAAGTACAGAACAAAATCAATTTTGGTCGCCAGCGATGAAGCGCCCTACTCCCCCAGCTCTAAAGTCAGGTACTCAGTTACACCTGAGTCGAGTGAGGAAATGGAACTGAAGTGTCTTTCCCAAGGACACAACAACGTAAACCGCCCAGTGTGCGAGTCAAACACACAAAGCTTAGACTTGACAGTCTTGAGTTTCTGAGTACGACTCACAAACCGCACGGCCACGCTGCTTTTGATATTTTTAAAAAAGTCTTCAATACTGAACTGGAAAGAGATAGGACCTTGCTCTAAAGCGACATCATAAGATATTCTTGTTTTTTACTTTAGCTTTCACTCATTGGAACTTTAGACAAAAATGAAATTTGAAAAAGTAAAATCCACCCTCCTTTGTTTCATAGGGAATACGTTTTTGAATGCCACACAGTGCTATACCTTTCATTTGTAATAGTTGACTTTTATGTGTTTTGGGAGGGGTGGGGGAAGGGGGGCACTTATGGACTTATCTAATGTGCCATGTGGTCAATCGTGGTGACAACTATGGACAGGTTTTAGGATTTCAGTCACAAGGAAGGATTTTTGATTCACTGACTTCCTGGAAAGTACTCCATACAAATAGCAGCTGTCCGAAGACATAGGAGTGAGACAAGAAAGGATATTTGATTCACTTACCTCTTAGAAATTATTAAACGCAAACAGGCTCCCTTTGACCTACTTAGGGACAAAGGGGTGGGACAATGAAAGATATTTGATTCATATACCTCCTAGAATGTACTCCACGCAAACAGGCTGTCGTGGACATCCTAAAGATAGAGGGATGGGACAAGGAAAGATATATTTTGATTCATTTACCTCTTATACACTTACCCCTTAGAAAGTATTCCACTCAAACGGGCTGACATTGACATAGCAGAGACCTAGAGCTAGGACAAGGATATTATATTTATTTACCATGTAGAAGGTACTCCATGCAAACAGATCTACTTGACATCCTTGGCATCCCAATTAATGGCAGAGAGCTGTGATAATAGAAAATATTTGATTCACTTACCTCATAGAAGGTACTCCATGCAAACAGATCTACTTAACATCCTTGGCATCCCAATTAATGGCAGAGGGCTGTGATAATAGAAAATATTTGATTCACTTACCTCCTAGAAGGTACTCCATACAAACAGATCTACTTGACATCCTTGGCATCCCAATTAATGGCAGAGGGCTGTGATAATAGAAAATATTTGATTCACTTACCTCCTAGAAGGTACTCCATACAAACAGATCTACTTAACATCCTTGGCATCCCAATTAATGGCAGAAGGCTGTGATAATAGAAAATATTTGATTCACTTACCTCCTAGAAGGTACTCCATGCAACCAGATCTACTTGTTATCCTTGGCATCCCAATTAATGGCAGAGGGCTGTGATAATAGAAAATATTTGATTCACTTACCTCCTAGAAGGTACTCCATACAAACAGATCTACTTAACATCCTTGGCATCCCAATTAATGGCAGAGGGCTGTGATAATAGAAAATATTTGATTCACTTACCTCCTAGAAGGTACTCCATACAGACAGGCTCTCCTTGGCAGCCAATGGACAATGGACTGGGACACGAATAGAAAGCACGGCATCTTTGATTTGGCGGGCAGGGTGTTCTGTGACACAACTGGCTGACAGGTGGGTTAAAGCTGGGACGACGGGCAGCCACAGACGTCATCAGCTGCCAAAAACGAAAGTCCAGTTAAAACTCACAAACTCGAATTTCAAGAAACTGGTTTTTTTTCTTTCATTTGTCATCACAGTTTTGAAAACTTGTAGATGATTGTCATACCAGTTACGCAACCTTCTGAAAAGTTTTGAGTTTACAGCAATTTGTTTTGGTGGTTTCTAATATAGAATTAATTTATTTTTGAAATATTAATCAAAACTGGTTGCTGTGAAATCATAGCTTTTCAGAACTCACCGCAGCTGACCTGGCATTTAATTGGAACTGCCCTTTACATGTTCCATGTGTCTGTCTGGTCATGTCCTGCGACTCTACCGAGAAAAGCTTGGGTTAGAGCAAGGGGTAGGATGAGGGAAGTCTTTTGTCCTTTCGTTCTATATGATGTACACATACATATACCTATTAACCCTTTGTTACAAAAAGTGCTCCAGACAAACATGTAACTTTCATTTACTGTACATAGACCACAAGATCATGGCATAACAACCCATGCCTTAATCGATCATCAAAGGTATGTAAAACAAGAAAGAACAATGATGTGCACTTACCAGCCAAATCGCTGCAGTTCTAAGAAGAAGGCGTCCATCCATCGTGCTGGTGCAGGGTTGTTCAGAAGTTTCAAATGAAAAGGAATATAAATAAAGAAGTGTGACGTAATGTTCGCGGCCAAAGTGATTGATTCTTTAGTGTTTGGATACATTTAGTTACATACATGCTGATAAATACATGCCATTTCTTTTGCAAGAAGGACCGTTCGAGGAGAAATTTTTGATTAAATGGCCCAGGGAAGCTTTTACAACTTGGTTCCTGCAACCTACATAGAGCTTTGCAACTCCGGCGAGTATATCTTCTCCTATTTATATCAACTAAGGTCAGGATACTGATGGAAGTTTACAGACGGCGGTTTTGGCTTTAATCAGATTGAAAAGCAGCTTGCCACACCCTCGATTCACTTTTGTAGTATAGAAATCCGTGGTCTTCAAGAATTCACAGTGCATAAGATTCTCTTCCTCTGACTGAAATCATTTGAATCAAAAATAAATCAAATAATTTTAATAAAAATTTGAATTAAATAATTTGAATCAAAATTTGTATCAAATAATTTGAATCAAAATTTGAATTAAATAATTTGAATCAAAGTTTCAATCAAATATTTTAAAGTAAAAAATTTGAAACAAATATTTTAAAGTAAAAATTTGAAACAAATCTTTTAAATGAAAAATTTGAAACAAACAATTTTAATCAAATGATTTGAACCAACATTTGAATCATATGATTTGAATGAAAATCAGATCCCTGGCTGGGCTTTCCACAGAAGAAGATGACGAGGAGAAACAAATCGAGTGAAGAAGCTCACCGAATATCCAAAGTCAGGCAACTTTCGGCTAGTTCACTTACCTAATCAGGAAATCACTGCTTGTTCCTCTTCGAAATGGGATCTGGGTTGGACTTGACATCAAGAGGGTGACTTGTGGACTGAGGCATCTACAAAAACCGGAGTGTAAATCATAGGTAACTCTGAGATTTGTGTTGAGGGTTGGAAAGAAAAACCAGATTTGGGAATGCGTGTGTGGGAAAGAGAGGGAGGGTGGTATTGCAAAATATGAGGATGTAAGACTTATATAACA
Organism: Ellobium chinense; assembly: GCA_033807755.1. NCBI lineage: Eukaryota > Metazoa > Mollusca > Gastropoda > Ellobiida > Ellobiidae > Ellobium > Ellobium chinense. The sequence continues at coordinate 941,817 of JAWQUT010000248.1, read as the reverse complement.
GCGGAGAGTCATTCTATTACCTAAAGCAATCCGCTCTTCAGTGGCGGCGTCATCAATGTCCTTGTACTGAAGCAAATCGGAGAGGGTTGCTGTTCAAGACGTCCCCAATTTCAAACATGTTAACGCTTGAATAAAACACGTTGAATATAAAAGAGTTAAGCATTAAGCGGAGGTTGAGGATTTCCATCCATTACAGGTGTTCTGTAAAAGACTCGCCGGCTTTAGATTCATTCTACGAACTCAGGAATGGGTGCTTACTGATGGCTGTTTCATGATAACTCACTCTTTGCACATGCGCCTAGAGGCGCCTTGTCACGCTACTGTATTAGAGCTTCCCGAAATTTGGACAGCCCTTTAGATAGCATTTTTTGCTTCGTTTACATGGTGTTTAGAAATGGATGTTAGCAGTTAATAGTAGCTAATAAACCACAGACATTAATATAAGTATGTAACCCGGGGAGAAATTGATAGTAAATAAAATACACCAAACAAAAAATATTGTGGCGTTTAGTTGTTGAGTTATCTCCCTTTATGCGAGACTGAGAAGGTAGCTCAGTAGCTCTTCTTGGAAGGGAAAGGCTTAATTTGCTGTATGTTTGATTCATTCATTCATTCATTCACAGCAGATAGCCAGATCCCATTCCATAGACGGATGACCTAAAGAAATGCCCAATGGACCTTCAACATGACTATGGTAGGATTCGAACCCAAGATTTTCTGATCGTGAATCCAATATCGTAACCATATGGCCACGCACTATTGAACTGGTGTCCTGACGGTTGAGCATGTATGGTTTTACTGTATCTTTGTAATATCTGAAGGTAAGACTCGAGGTTTCCCAAAACTTACGAGGATTGGGTTAGGGGGAGGGGGGATGGCAAAGATGCAGTTATGGGCTCTCTCCTTCTTCAGACTGTGTAATTTTACTGAGAATGTGTTTTCATGTTTTGCTTTCGATACTATGATTATGACACTTATAGTGGAAAGCTGATCCCCAGATAAACGAACTACGGCGTATATTCTTAGTCTTTGTTTATTGTATAGGCAATGACAAAGGGTCATTTGCCCTCAGCACAAAATGCGGCAAGTTTTGAGACAATGCTTCGAAGCAATGGACAGCTGATATAATGGTTATAATCGACAATGACCAGTCGGTGCTTACGAGAGGTATGAAGTAATGAGAGAATCGGAAAATCCTGATAAGTGTAGATATATAGAAGATAAATATATAACATGCTTATAGACAGACCCTAAATATACCCAAAATGCATTTCTTTATCAGTTTCTTAAAGCGCACTATATCATCCCTAGTAAAGGTTAGGATAGATGGAGGAAGAAGATAAAGACTCGCATCTTGCCATAGGGACCAAATACCCCTTAACCACTGGGTGGTTTATAAACAGTTATGCAAATAGAAGGACGACGGCTGTTGCCAGTTATGTTGACCATACACGAAAAGCTCATCCGACGCTCTCCAGTTTTCTGACCTTAAATCAACTACTGCATAATTTCTAGGACTTGTTTTTGTTTATATGTATTGAATCAAAGTCTTTAAATAATGCTTATTTGTGGATAAGATTATTATTTATTCTCCAGCTGGATATCAGATCTGACCTTCTAACTTCCAAACCAGAGAAGATATTTTGGTTTTCCGTTATTGCAGTGGCGTGGCAAAGATTAAAATTTTCATTTTGGATTTAAAGGAAGAGGAGAAACTTAGCAAAGTTGTGAATGTTGATATTATTATGATATTATGCCCGATAATCCTCTCCCCTCCCCCCTCTCGAAGTCTTTGACTCATTGAAATTTGCCATATAGCAGCATAATATAGATGTTGTTTTTAATACTACACAAGACTAACACCCCATTTTACAAATGGGCAGGCAAGCAACGCACCAGTGGCGAAAGAATACCTAGCGCACAGAGAGGCATCATAGACGAATGCATTAGACTCCATGAAAAAGTTGGACGATTGGCGAATCGGGCGGATTGAAAAGATCTATCGGAGATTGTATTTCGTTTCTATACACATTCTTTTTTTAAAAAAGGGTAAAAAAAATAAAGAGGACTGATATGTATAATTACCTTTTGTGTATTTTTCTACGAATTTAGGTGAAAATCGCATGTTTTTACGTTACGTAGTTCTCAAGAAATCTATGACACAGATTTGGCTGAAGCGTTTTATTAATATAGATTATTCTAAATAACTAGGTGTTTGTTTTACATAGAATGCCAAATGTAAAATGCCACTTTGTCGCTCGCACGTCATGTTGTATTTTTTTTGTTTTGTTTTTGTTTTTTAGTTTGTCGCTGTCATAATAACGTCGCACCTAGATCGATAAATCTTGCAACTGTGTAATTATATCTTTCTATTAAAAGGCCCCAAAATTCCATTCCTGGTAATTTGTAACATGCGAAGTTATTGAACTCTGAATTCAAGTTTTTTTCGTCATTTACGCTTTGGAGAGGAGAGGGGGAGAAGGGGAAAAGGTGGAGGCATTTGGCATTATAGGAATAAACGTATATATGTTTGAGACATTAACAGTAAGATCAGCTCTCATCTTACTTTACCAAAAAATAAAAAACAGGTACGATCTAAGAGTACGATAGACCCATAGACATGAACTTGCACTAGGAACTTGGTATGTCCAACATCAGATGCTGGAAAACTCAACATAATCAATGCAATACCCTGATGCTAAGTCTTTGGCGCCTGCACCAGATATGCTCATAAACTCGAGCACCTCACGAATTCGAAACTACAGACCTGGCTATTGGAATTTGACTTCCTGAGGTCATAAAAGATCTTTGCTGTATTTATTTATTTTGGTAGTCTGTGGTCATACCACAGCCTGACCAATGGGTACGGCGTTGGACTTTGGATCTAAAGGTCCTGGGTTCGATTCCCGGCCACGGTCATGTTGTAAATCCCTTTGGAAAAGCATTTTATTTCACATTTTACTCAGTCCACCGGTCTGTAAAATGAATACCAGGTCATAGGCAGTGGAAGATATTGTCAGAATGCTAGTGATCAGGACCCTTAAATGGCCTTGGCAATGTATGCTCCCCAGGGGAATTGAGAAAGTCCTAGAGTGATCAGGCCTGCTGAGGTAATAGTAGTGTGAAGTCGCGTGGGCGAGCATTAGCCTGGATAGGAGACATATAAACCGCATTATTATTGCAACCTCTGTCTTTGACTCAGTGCATGTTTTTACTGGTGGCTGAAGGCTGACGAGGATAGGTGAAAGGGTGAGGCTGTGATGGGGGCAGTTTGCAAAGCCGATCTGAGCTTTTCCGCCTATGCTTACATCTACGCCACTGCGAGCTTTATCTGTCACCTTTATCTGTTCAATCATCTGTAGACGTTGATCATTCCCGACTAGAGAACATGGCAGAAAAGCTGTTGTTTTATTTCACAGATATGACCTTCCTCTATCACAGTTGTATGCTTCAGAGCTGTATATCAGTGTTCAAGATTTTTGCTGAGGGTTGAATCTAGTTTAGCCTAGCTTTGCAAAGTCTGCATACTTAAAGTAAAAAAAAACACCAAACCTAACAGTGGTATGCTAGGTGTGCATCTGACTTAATTGGCCTTCGAATGTCGTTTTCAAAAAAAAAAAATATTTTAAATTGTTTCGCCGCTACTTAAGTATTACACTTATGGCATTCAAACTTTACAATAATTATCAATCTGTGAATTTGTTCTGATTTCCATTCTTGTGTATATAAACATTCGAATTTATTGGACTTTTTTTATTTGCTCTATATTTTTTTCTGGCTAGCTTCGCCTGGGCTCTGCAATAAAAGGTTACGTGCATTCACTCCATTGTAAACGTGTTAAAATAGTTGTAAAGAGAATAAATTGACTTGTATTGGAGAAAGGTTGAATAAAGACATTTAGAAATCTTTAAGTATTTCTCACGTAAATACAGATATTTTCCCAACGACCCGTAGCATCAGTTTAGCATACCTCTGTTTAGAGTCACAGGAGTGGTGGACGCTTTTCTGACAGTTCGGCTGGGCCTAGCGTGGGGCGTGACACCAAACAGAATCAGAAGACATGGCAAGAGAACGGTATTTTTCGGCGGGACTGCTATTGGTAAGTCCTGTGTAAACCGACTTCGTTTGTAATGCGTCTTTCAGAAACTTCTTGGGCCAATATTTTCATTTCCTTAACAAACATTTTACAAAGATGACTCCCAAATTTCCTTGATTGTGTTCATTAGCCAATAAATTTACATACACAAACCAAAAAAATTTGCTTATTCAAATTGTAGGGCATTCACTTAAGCCACACACGAGATCTAATAGTTGAATGAAAATTGTTTTTTAAAAAATACTGTATAACTGAGGCCCCACACAAGGCAGTGTATAATAGCTTCAGATTCATTTTATAAACATTATAAACATTTTATTATGCACAATAATCTGCTTTCTGGTTCCCAAAGCAAGACCTCCTCCCGTGTCCATTATAGAAATTAATAGAGAGTGTTTTTATTTAAGTTCTCATCTGAGATAAACCATAATGGCGAAGTTAGGGATGCGCTTAAGCGATTTACTGGTGGTACCATCATTCTGCACATTCTGTTACAAGCGTGAAATTCACATCTGCTTGGAGTTTGTTACTTGCAAAGTGACTGCAACACCAAGAAATGCCTTATCTCTGCCATAACGACCGGTAAAATATCCGAACTTAAAAAGTAAAACTCCAAATTGCTTGTCTTCATTTTCCCCTCCTTTGCCCTTGAAAATCACTTCATTAACGAGCAGAGCCTGAGTTATGGGGATGAATAGAGCGGTACTGATTTCAGGGTTATTCTTTCATCAATGTTCCACGCAGTCTGTGTATATTCTGAGCTCGGAAATGTAAGTGATAGGAATTAGTCTATTTAGGTGGTATACCACCTATATAAAACGTGCCCCTTAAACTTAGGAGCTCACAGCTCTGAAGATGGCAGAATCTATTACTGTCAAGTTAAAATATATATGAGTACCTGGCTCAGTCCTTCTAAAGCGAGAACTGGATCTGGTCACTGTAACTACACGCGAAAATCGACTTCACTCTCCACGCCCTATTCTGCTAACCCTGAAAAGCGAGAGACAGACTAGACCACCTGGTATCAAAGCGCACTGTCGGCAAGTAAACCAGCGAGGCTATAACATGGCGTAATACACTGACGCTGTCAGGCATTTTGCTTTGCTTGAGACTCAGCGTTTATAGAGCACTGCAGCGTGGATACTAATTATGACTGTTACAGTTTTAATGATGACATCTTGTGATATTGTATGTCTGTGCATTCTGTACGATCTTTTATTTGTATGTAGATCTATACTTCACTGTCCGTCACAAACAAGTCCCCAACTTCTGAAATTTTGGCACGAGGCTTGATTTGAGAATAGTGAGTTAAGTTCTGTAGGGCCCTAACCAAAAAATATTCATTCTAACGCTGTCGACTATCATATTTTCTTAAACTTCACAATAAACACCGATTGAGTATTTTGTGCGTTTTTATTACTACTGGATGTGGGGAGATAATGGAGAAAATACTATGACAAGCAAAAGCCTATAACTTTAATCTGAATGAAATTCATAGTAAAGTATGGCATTTTAAGAAGTAGTCCTCAAGCGACAGAAAGAAGAAAAGGTGAATTTTATCTTCATCTTCCTTTATTATATATTCAGGTATTAATGGCGGCGGTATCAGCCCTCCCTAACGATATAGTGACGACGCCCGTGGGTGAACTTTGCAGGGGTGTTGAGTGCCCGCTTGGGAAGACCTGTCGTGTTTTCAAGAGGTGCAGCAATACTTTCCTATCCACTTGCCAGGCCTTCCCGATTTGTGACACTTTTTCGTGTAAGTCTTATTGATCCATCCATCCATCCATCCATCCATCCATCCATCCATCCATCCATCCATCCATCCCACCAATCCAACAGTTTTTCTCCCTCATCCATCCATCCATCCATCCACCCATCCATCCATCCATCCATCCATCCATCCATCCATTCGTATATCTATACATCCATCCATCCCACTAAGCTAGCAATTTCCTTCCCTCATCCATCCATCCATCTATCCATCCATCCTTCCATCCATCCTTCCATCCATCCACCCATCCATCCATGCGTCCTTCCATCCGTCCATCCATCCTTATCCTTAGCTCTTCTTCGCAGCTACTTAACGGCATTCACCGCTACTTAATAACCACATTCAACTGCCTAAACCACCGAATGACATTTTCATGCCACTTCACCCATTCTTACTTTCTTTGGTCAAACCAGTCTTGGATTTCAAGTGCAGGTCTTCTGGGTACAGGTTTGCTTTGCTCTCTGGTGCTTGCACGTGTTCACAGGACAAGGGTAAAGGTGGTGGCAAAGGTCCGGGAAAGGGTAGCGGCCAAGTGAACAGCCTGAACACCTTTGGACAATCTGGGTCGTGAGTGGATTTCTCCTCTCATTTAAACTCTCACGGACTGTCCTGGGAATGAGCGCTATATATATATGTATATACATGAATTGTACTACAATGGAGCACGGATAATGCGTACGCCTTGGGACTGATCAATAGAGTAATTATTAACAGGAATACGTATTAACCATACACGTATCTTTAGAGAAGCTAAATCGGGATGAAATATATTGTTTGTGTTTATCCGTGTTTACATACTAAGCGTGTCCGTATTAAACGTGCTTTCAAAGAATTATTATTATTTTTGTTGTTGTTGCTGCTGCTGTTGTTGTTGTTGTTGTTGTCGTCGTCGTCGTTGTTGTTGTTGTTGTTGTTGTTGTTGTTGTTGTTGTTGTTGTTGTTGTTGTTGTTGTTGTTGTTGCTCTTCTCCTTTTTCTTCTTCGTCTTGTTATGTCGAATAATTCACAGAATTTTGAAAAAAATGTTTACCGTATAAACGTGGCCTATTTCCAGTGACATAAAATTGTGTAACAATTTTTGGACCTTTAACCCGCTTATGAATACTTTGATAAAAAGCCTTGAAAACCCCTAGCTGTATGAATACGTGCTATCATTTTTTTTTTGCGACGTCATGAATATGTGTCGTCATTTCTTTTGTACCTATCTTTACTGCCCTGGGGTTTCCCTCTGTCTAGATTTTTCAAAAATTATTTCAGTCTATTTTTCTGATCGCTTGTCATCATTCTCTTCACGTTTCAGTTTCGGTTCAGTTAAATATTTGAATAAAAGTACTTGAAATGTCACAGTGTTTCTGTGGTCTAAAGTTTCATGAACGATTGTCAGCTGTTTCGATCTACTTTGTGCTGCGTAACTATGTAGTTATATTCAGTTCAGTTGTGATTGATGTGTCTCAAACAGGGTGAGGACCACTTCAGGGTCTTTTTCACCATTAAAAGTTCATTTTTTTATTAGTTAAAGTTTATATGATAAAAAGAATCTGAAACTCGTGTTTGTTTGATCGCTTGCCAGAGACTCGCGAATACAATATATGTATAACTCATTTCATAACTCTGATATCAAACAAATATTCATTAAGATTCTCTATATCTAGAAGCTTTAATCCCTAAAAGTGACGTCACTGACAGCAGATCTCCCTCCTCCTTCCCCGTCCACCTATTTCTCCATTAAGACAAACCACATAATATTTTCTCCGGCGTGTCTAAAGCAGCGGTGTTTATTGACTGCGTGTTTCTAGGTGCTAATCGCTGCGTTTTTATAGAGTGGAAGTCTCCCGCTAATGATGGCGATTCGCGACATCCTGGAAATAGCTATTAGTGCCTCGGTGGGTTCTTTTGAGAGTTCCATATTTTAATTAAGTTTTAATTTCTTAAAATATTACCTATTATTATTTCATTTATTTTTAATTTATATTATAATCATATCCATAATGTTACCATAACGAAACCACACTCCTCATCAAATACTTAGGAACTCAAGTTTTGGGACTCAGCCATGAATCCGAGTCATTCATGAGGACCAAATGACACCACCAGAATCTGTGTGCCTGCGTCTTTGTTTGTTGGTTGGTTTATTTGTTTGTTTATTTCATGCGGATTATCAGTAACATGACGACGGAATTTTGTTTGTTTGTTTATTTGTTTGTTCGTGTGTTTGTTTTTAATTATCAATAACACAGCGATTGAGGTTTGTTTTTCGATTACCAGTGGCATAACGATGGAGTGCACCATCTCTAGTCGTGACCAAAAGCTGGTTGAATATTTTCAAACTTAAGTTTTTATTCTGTTGTTCTCTGTTATAGAAATCTCGACCCGTATCCTTGCCGTTTGTCTGACTCTCTTGCCTGCCCTCTGGGATCCACCTGTGTTCCAGATGGGCTTGGTGGAGGCCTGTGCTGCTATGGTCCCCTACCAGAAGCCCAGTGTTCAGGTGAGAAAGTGAGAGTATGTTGGATATTTTTTGTGACGGTTCATATCAGTTCTTAATATAACAGACTATTTTTATAGAGAGAGAACTTTCCTTCCCACATTCACTCGTAATTAAAAAAAAACAACAACTCTCAACTGCAGGGCGTATTGTTCAGAGGAAATATGTTTGAGAAGGGTTGAGGGGTGAAAATCGCTGGGATCTTTTTTTTTTTTAATTGTTCACACCTAGCAAGTGAGAACAGCGTATTCAGAGAATGTGGTTTCTACTCACAGAATAGGATGTCATTAATTTTGTCATATGGGCTGATCGAGAAAAGGCATCGGAAATACTGAAGAATATACACATTATAAGATTACAGGGATCCTTGCAATGCAAGGTAAATTTTTTGCTAGCAGACAGCATACTGCAACAAAGATAGAGTGGGTAAATGAAAACTGCTGCACCTTCTTTCTAGCATTTAGTATTGCGCACTGGAAATGTCTCCCCTTGACGCACTCATCTGGCAAAGGAAGTGACCTTAGTCTATAGTGTGTAGAAGCCCCATTCTCTATAGCACTAAATATGCTGTTCTCAGTTCGTGGACTACGACGCAGGTCTATACAAAATTTTCAAAAATGACCTTAGGGATCTTCATTGCCAAACTGTGTCCACGGACATATATACGCCTTATATCTGGAGATTTGAGTGAGTGAGTGAGTGAGTGAGTGAGTGAGTGAGTGAGTGAGTGAGTGAGTGGTGAGTGAGTGAGTGAGTGAGTGAGTGAGTGAGTGAGTAAATGAGTGAGCGAGCGAGCGAGCGGGTGAGTGAGTGAGTGAGTGAGTGAGTGAGTGAGTGAGTGAGTAAATGAGTGAGCGAGCGATCGAGTGAGTGAGTGAGTGAGTGAACGAGCAAGAGAGCAAGCGAGGGAGGGGTGAAAGGGGGAAACAAGGGGTGAGTGAGTGAGTGAGGAAGGGAGGAAGAGGCCGGAGGGAAAAGTTCTCTTTACACATAGCTAAGAGATCTTTTTTACATATAGCTTAGAGATTTTTTACTTCTAGCTAAGAGATCATTCCAGCATTGTGGTGCATCATACACATACAAGATTTTACGAAGCCCTTTTAAGCTCAGGATTTCTTTTCGTCGCTGACTGCTGATACAAAAATAGTAATGTCATGATGTGTGTGTTAGTTCTCAAAAGTCTGGGTGTCAGATATGAAAGTGGTAGATGAGTGAAAATAGTACGCTTGAGGAACATGCTTACGTCTTTGCGGTGTATTGTATTCATGTGATATTGTATTATATTGTGGAATGATGTTGGCTTTGAACCTTGTAGTGTGTAGATGCCCCATTCTCTGTAACACTAAAAATTCTGATCTCACCCCTCCCTCGCTTGCTCTCTTGCTCGCTCGCTCACTCACTCACTCACTCACTCACTCACTCACTCACTCACTCACTCACTCATTCATTCACTCACTCACCCACCTGTGAACTCTAACTTGCTGATAGGGTAACTTTCTTCATCTTCCAGATTTAAGGACACTGTTCGAGCCGCCATATTACTGGGCCGGGCGCGAATACTATCTTTCCAAAGTGCACCTCAAAAATGATGAAGAGGCAGAACACATGTGCGAACTCCTAGGAGGTTACCTGGCCGAGATTGACAATTTCTGGGAACACTGGCTCGTTAAACTGGTGTTGACAAAGTCAGCGATATCCCCGGACCAAGAGGAGTCCACCGCGTCAGATGCTGGTCTGGTGGGAGGCCAAGGGTTTGTTGCTCCATTCATCCAAACCACCGCAACCGTCAGTGCCGAAGGAAATGGCTCCACCAGTGAAATTAGTCCGTTTCCAACAGCGGCCTTTGGGTTTGGGTTTGGGTTTGGGTTTGGTGGCGGGGTCTTCACGCGTTACGGAAGTGTGCTGATTAGTCCTAAGTTTGATGGCACAGACTTTATCAACAGATTTAGTGGGACTACAGCGTCCTACCTTCCCTGGCTTCCGCTTCAGCCTGGCGATAAAGAGTGCACGGCGTTATTCGCTCTCTTTAAATATGGTTATATCGGCATAGACTGTGACGTCGTGGAAAGAGACTATCTTTTCCTCTGCGAAGTGCCCCTAACAGGACCTCCCGATACGATGTCTGAGGCTGGTGATGACTGGCCAGCCGTTTTCTCTGCATCACCGTCACCATAGCTCTGAGTATGAAGCAGGAACAACAACACAGAAACAAGTTTGACAAGTTTATTAACCACGCCCACACCATACTAGACTATATACATCGGCGGTCAGTATCACATTTTAACAAATGGCAGGACTGACACGACAGATTAAAACAGTGCATCATCACAGACAATAAGAGTAAAAAAAAACAAAAAACATAGGACAGCAAAGTGCATTTCTAGTTTCTAGAAACACAAAAGCGAAGCTTGACCGTTCTACCAGCTTATACACTTAGCTAATATTTTAACCATAAATTTCTACGATAATCATAAAGAATCTAGACTAGATATTTTTTTAAAGTGTATTCTTTGATATTCTTCAAAAGAGTTCTTGTGTCTTATACATATCTGCGGTCTTTTATGGAAACAAGCATGCAAAACAAAAACAAAAAAAAACATTCTTAAAGTAAGAACGGGTCGCCTACAGCAGCGTATTTGTTGTTCATAATTAGCAGTTTACAATAACAACAAAAAATCTGTTTATGTTAGGATTTGGGGTTTTAGGAGATGCAAATATGATTTAACGGTCGATAAAATAACATGTAATATGCTATTCGTTTTTATTCTTGTATTATTCTTTGGGGAAAATTATAATATCGTAATTCGCCTTGGCTAAACAATTCAAAGCGTCAACGACATGACTTTGTCAATCAATGCTCGACATTGCAAGTGTGGCTCACTGGACAACCTAAGAACAAGCGAATGCCTTTTGACTGTCCAAACCTCTAATCTGGCTACAGTTTTAAACAATAGATAAAATAAAGAATTATCTAACGTTCGATGTTTCACTAGGTTTTCCCAGTTTTCGCATTTCCTTTACTAGACCACTTGAATAGCTTGATTTCACTAAGTCTAATGAAAAGTCCATACAAGTCATAACCCTGATTGCCGGTCCAACCCACAAAATGAAAATTCTACAGAAAAACCATGGCATGACGTCACATAAATACCCCCTTTCCCCCTTTCTTTCAGCAATGTTAATCATACTTAAAATAATGGCTCTCGCAATATCAGCACTGACGAATCGGAAAGTTGTTTTCCTTGTAGAGAAACTGGAAGTGGAATGTTATTAAGTATGAAGTCAATACCAAAAAAATGTCATCTTTATTTGTATAAAACACAGCGCAGCTCTTTCGCCAGGCTGGATTCTTAAAACATAAAATAACATAGCGATCGTAAACATCTGAAAATATCGTCCCCTCGGAAGATAGACTATTCTTTATTCTGTGGTCCAGCTTTCAATGTCAACGAGGCTTCAGATGGAAGTGGTGTTATGGTGGTACGTCAAATCGTAGAAATGATGCAGATTTTTCTCCAAATGCAGACCTATCGTGTAAATATCGTCACCTATCAATACTTATTACTTTGGGTTACATTTGTTTAGTCCCCGTGGGTGCACAAAGGGTGGGTATGCCTCTCCTGTACACTTTCCTATCTCCCAAGTCCAACAACTGTGTTGTGTAAACAGCGTAAGCTTCTCCAATGTTAATTCAACATAGATGTTATGTTATCTTCTCCACCTTTCAAATTAACTAAAAATTACCACGTATACTCTTCTACCTATTGACTCTAAACTCCTCCTCGCCCAAATTCCACGAAAACTTAATTTCTCTACACGATTTTACAGTAAGTTTGTTATCTATATCATTCTGGGGAGAAAAATGCTCCATCATTTTACAAATTACCAGAACCGTACATGGCCCCAAATTGATACTAAGAGCAAATATGTGAGGAAACCTCATATTTTTTTACCTAATTAAAGGCTTTACTTAGATTACAAAAGTCAGATTTTTGCGACACCGCTTTTTTTAAAATGAAACTGAGGAATTCAATAACATTTTTTAGCGTTCTAGTGTTTATTAAATCACATTATTGAAGCTGACTGCTTTATCAATTTCATTGTTTTGTTTGACAAAGCTGGTTGTGCTGATGATGAGGAAGACCATGATGATGACGATGATGACAATGACGATGAGGATGATGATGATGATAATGATGATAATGTCTTTTCGCTGTATCTTAAATTGCGTTGTTGGGTGTTAAAAGTAATATGAAATATTTGTGGTTATTTGTTGACAAACCTGAAGAAAAATCCAGTGGTTCGAAGATTTGGATATTTACTTCTGCGGCTTTCGGTATTTTAATTGTATAAACTTGCATTTACGGTTGTGAAATGATGATAATGATGGCCATGGGTTTGATGACGATATTGATGCCGATGATGATAATGATGATGATGACGATAATGATGCTGATGACCAATGAATGAAAATGAATGCTTTGGTTTTGACGGAAAGGTTGGGGACAGGAAGTGGAGGAGGCGGAATAGCTGGATTTCCGAGGCCAAGAAAAAAAGAGAGAATAACCCGGGCGTCAAGTGTTCACTTCGAACCTGCGGCCATTTGCATAATCCTCACGTCAGTTAACGCGCTGCTGTAACCAGGGAAAACTCAAAAACATTAGTAGTGTTCACTGTGATTAACGCAGTACGTTAACCAACGTATGGATTATGCATTGTATACGGTCACCGGACACAAGACACACTCCAATGTCACTTACAGCAGCAAATCGAAAACTTATGAGGAACAACATGCTCAATATCATTAACACTACCTCTTGTCTCTCTTCCTTACTAGTCACTGATGTTTATTCCAACGAGAGGCAATGAAACAATAGTGAACACCAATTAAACTTAGATCATATTCATAGTTATGATCCATTAAAAATTAGAAGATCAGTGGAGCAGCGTGGCCCAATGGTTGCAGTGTTGGATTCAAAGTCTACTAGGTCGGGGATTTGGTTCCTGACCACGATAATGTCAAAGGTGCCTTACAGGAATGCATTTCAACCACACTTCCTTCAGTGAAATGGGTATCTGGCTATAGGCAGTGAAAGATATTGTCAGAAAACTAGTGATCAGCGCCTTTAAATGGCAGCGGTACGGTATACTCCTCAGGGGGTTGACAAAAGTCCTAGAGTGATCTAGGGTAATAGTTTGGGACACCTATTTGAGGGGCAAATCACTCATTGTGTACAACCCAATTAATCCGCTAATATATAAAATCCCCCTTTTATGTGGCCCTGCCAGCCAGTGTTAGGGTGTAGAAATGTGTAAAATGACCTGTAATCTAACTAAAGCATCCAATTTTAAAGTTTCAGGTACAATTTGAGCCTTCTAGATAAAAAAAAATTTGAGGTGATCTTTTTCAAAAGACATTTGTGAAAAATTTTGGGCGTTGACCCCCTCTTTTTCTTCCCGTTAAAAGATCGGGGAAAAGAAGTACTTTAACCACCATGGAAGAAATTTCTCTAAATCACAGTGGTATATGTAGAATAACACAAAATGTTAATAGGGCCAAAAGAAGAAAAAACAATAGGTGTCAACGACCTAATAATACTATTAGGTCGATCAGCCTGAACACTAGACTTATAAACCGCTTTGTTATTATGAAACTAATGAAACTTCATGCTGAATCCAAACCAGAATGACTGAGACGCCCGATAGTGCGCGACACTAAGGCACCATATAACACCTCAAAATGAAAAAAACAGTAACTGGGTAGCTAGCACTTTTAATATGGAAGATTAATCCAACGTGGTACCTTTCCGTCACTCGGCTAGAAATACAGCTGAGGCGGGTTTTTTTTTGGTCTGAACCTAGCATAACATTGTGAGAAAGAAAATATGAGGACTCTGAAATAAGAATAATTACGCCACCCTGCCTGATTTTAACTGACTACAAATAACACTGATTAAGAAAGGGAAGGTGCAGCCTCGATTCTTGTGTATTAGAAAGACAAAAGAGTTGATTATTGATTTCAGAGTAAAGAAAGATCCATATGATCCTTTGGTCATTGAAAATGAAACAGTAGAAATTGTTGAGACATATAAATACCAGGGTTTCACCATCGACAACAAATTAAATTGGCACCCACACGTCAGCGACATGACTAAAAAACTAAATCAAAGACTCTATTATTTTCCTGCGGAAACTGAAATCCTTTAACGTAGATAAAGTCCTACTTAAGCTTTTTTTATAATGCTGTGGTTCAAAGTATCCTAACATTTGGTATTTCTTGTTGGGGAGGCAGTATAACAACAAGTGACAAAGACATATTAAACAAAATAATTCGCAAAGCAGAGAAAGTTATAAAATGCGATTTACAATCTGTAGATGAGCTGCTCGATAAAAATTTACACTCAAAAGCACAAACTATCTTAAATGACCCAACCCATATTTTATTTGATAAATTAAAAAGATCTGAAAGAAGTAAAAGAATTTTACAACCACCAGCAAGAACTGAAAGATATCGTAGGTCATTCGTGCCTTTGGCATCAGGAAGGCTCAGGTCTAGCAGTTTGTGAACAGTGTGTGTGAGTGTTGTGTGTGTGTGAGAGAGAGAGAGAGAGAGAGTGCGGGTGCGCGCGCGTATGTATGTATGCATGCATGTGTGTGCATCTGTGTGTGTCTATATTAATTTACTTATGTGTGTATCTATATCTGTGTGCTCTTGCCTATGTATAGCGTGATTTTGATGTGCACTTGTCCGAGACAAATTTCCTGTAAAAGGATAAATAAAGTTTATCTTATCTTATCTTAAGAAATCTAGAGTAATATAATAATTATACATCCAATACTCAGGGAGGGGTCAGTAATGTGGGGGGAGGGTTGGGGAGAGGAACCCCCTTCGGTGTTTTTTTCTGGATCCGCCCCTGCAGTAAACTAAAATTCTTGCCGTTATTGCGTTATACGGGGGCCACCTTCTGCTTAGACAGTCTTTATAGACAGTGGAAGTNTGGGGCCCTGCCAGCCAGTGTTAGGGTGTAGAAATGTGTAAAATGACCTGTGATCTAAATAAAGCATCCAATTTTAAAGTTTCAGGTACAATTTGAGCCTTCTAGATAAAAAAAAAAATGTATAGGCCTATGTATTCGCACGCTGTCAAAACCAGCCAGATGAAAAATTGGGGACCAAATCAAAATTTGAGGTGATCTTTTTCAAAAGACATTAATTTGTGAAAAATTTTGGGCGTTGACCCCCTCTTTTTCTTCCCGTTAAAAGATCGGGGAAAAGAAGTACTTTAACCACCATGGAAGAAATTTCTCCAAATCACAGTGGTATATGTAGAATAACACAAAATGTTAATAGGGCCAAAAGAAGAAAAAACAATAGGTGTCAACGACCTAATAATACTATTAGGTGGATCAGCCTGAATACTAGACTTATAAACCGCTTTGTTATTATGAAACTAATGAAACTTCATGCTGAATCCAAACCAGAATGACTGAGACGCCCGATAGTGCGCGACACTAAGGCACCATATAACACCTCAAAATGCAAAAAAACAGTAACCGAGTAGCTAGCACTTTTAATATGGAAGATTAATCCAACGTGGTACCTTTCCGTCACTCGGCTAAAAATACAGCTGAGGAGGGTTTTTTTTGGTCTGAACCTAGCATAACATTGTGAGAAAGAAAATATGAAGACTCTGAAATAAGAATAATTACGCCACCCTGCCTGATTTTAACTGACTACAAATAACACTGATTAAGAAAGGGAAGGTGCAGCCTCGATTCTTGTGTATTAGAAAGACAAAAGAGTTGATTATTGATTTCAGAGTAAAGAAAGATCCATATGATCCTTTGGTCATTGAAAATGAAACAGTAGAAATTGTTGAGACATATAAATACCAGGGTTTCACCATCGACAACAAATTAAATTGGCACCCACACGTCAGCGACATGACTAAAAAACTAAATCAAAGACTCAATTATTTTCATGCGGAAACTGAAATCCTTTAACGTAGATAAAGTCCTACTTAAGCTTTTTTAATAATGCTGTGGTTCAAAGTATCCTAACATTTGGTATTTCTTGTTGGGGAGGCAGTATAACAACAAGTGACAAAGACATATTAAACAAAATAATTCGCAAAGCAGAGAAAGTTATAAAATGCGATTTACAATCTGTAGATGAGCTGCTCGATAAAAATTTACACTCAAAAGCACAAACTATCTTAAATGACCCAACCCATATTTTATTTGATAAATTAAAAAGATCTGAAAGAAGTAAAAGAATTTTACAACCACCAGCAAGAACTGAAAGATATCGTAGGTCATTCGTGCCTTTGGCATCAGGAAGGCTCAGGTCTAGCAGTTTGTGAACAGTGTGTGTGAGTGTTGTGTGTGTGTGAGAGAGAGAGAGAGAGAGAGAGAGAGAGAGTGCGGGTGCGCGCGCGTATGTATGTATGCATGCATGTGTGTGCATCTGTGTGTGTCTATATTAATTTACTTATGTGTGTATCTATATCTGTGTGCTCTTGCCTATGTATAGCGTGATTTTGATGTGCACTTGTCCGAGACAAATTTCCTGTAAAAGGATAAATAAAGTTTATCTTATCTTATCTTAAGAAATCTAGAGTAATATAATAATTATACATCCAATACTCAGGGAGGGGTCAGTAATGTGGGGGGAGGGTTGGGGAGAGGAACCCCCTTCGGTGTTTTTTTCTGGATCCGCCCCTGCAGTAAACTAAAATTCTTGCCGTTATTGCGTTATACGGGGGCCACCTTCTGCTTAGACAGTCTTTATAGACAGTGGAAGTAGCCATCCTCACGATTCGAAAGAGCCATATATACTAGCGTCATCCATGGTATGCACAAACCAGTCTACTTTGCACCTGATCTTGAACCCAATGTTCACATGCAGGTCAACTGAGGGTTTGTTGGACACTATGACCGTCGTGACCGCTGGACGGTTTTCCCGGAAACAGATCTGTGCCATGTGACTTGCAAGAACTGTACCGAAGCCACGCCTTCTTGCCTCCTCTTTCACGTGCAGCATGGCAGGGAATCCATACTCCGACATCAGCTCAAAGGCGACGCATTCATCGGTGCTGTAATAAGATGAATTAAAAGTATAGTACTAGTAATGGGCCGTTTTTAACTAGTCAACTTCAACAAAACCCACTTCCGGTTTAAGCAAAATGTAAATATAATAGTGTGATTGCATCATCAAATCTCGCTTTCGAAAGTAAAAGATGCATCAGCCCAAAAAGCCAATGAAATAGACTACATATATATCGACCAATCATATTCCTTTGATAATGGAAACGTTGAACGTGGAAGTAAGGATTTGTTGGAGTTGTGGTTTTTCAAATGCTCTTATCACTAAAATCCCGTTGTATCCGAGGTGCACATCACTAAGTTCTTATTGCTGTTATTATTGATGTTGTGTTACGATTATTATTATTTTTATTGTTATTATTGTTGTTAATGTTGTTGTTGTTATTATTATTGTTGTTGTTATTATTTTTATTGTTATTGTTGTTGTTGTTGTGGTAGTTTTATTGTTGTTTATTTTGTTGTTGTTGTTGTTGTTGTTGTTGTTGTTGTTAACGTTGTTGTTGTTATAATTGTTATTGTTGTTGTTGTGGTTTATTGTTGTTTACTTTGTTGTTTTTGTTGATTTATGTAGAGGTACACCTATCCGTACTGATGATGATAATCAAAGCTTTTCTACACAACGAAGTTTCCTGCTTCTGGCAATAGCCTCCTAAATAGTAATAGTCCCACTAACCTCTTGTCAAAGACTCCAAGCGATGGCAGATTCTTGATAAGTTCATACACGTAGAGCTCTGCATATTTTCTCCGATAAGGCCACGTGGATGTGACGTAATCGGTATGCAAATCTGGGTCAAGGGGTCGAAGTTCATATCCGTCAGGAACAGGCCTGTCATGATAAAACAAGGGGATCTTCCCATCCAATGAGATTGTGACATGGCGCGTCTTATAGTCAGTCAAAATGAGGCCTGAGTCGTAGTTTTCCTACACAAAGTTATTGCTATGGCATGAAAGTTTAATGTTGTAGTGTCATGTGGCGAGCACATTTTTAACCTGACCTTAGTCTTACCCGCGCTATGGTTGTTTGAGATGGCAGGGAGTCCTCTAAATGCAAATGGCAAACATTCTAATAAAAGCATGACTGACAAACAATTTTTCACTGTATGATTTGCCGCACAAAATCCCAAGTTATATATACAGTCGACACCGCTTAATCGCCCTCCGCTTAATCGCCTATTCCGCTTAATCGCCTCGTTTTCCAGGGAACCGAATTTTTTCTATATAAAAGTCACTGGATAATCGCCTCTCACTCCGGATAATCGACCACTCTTCAGCGCACATGAATTCAAAGATCAGCTGTGGAAGGGTTACAGTTGACAAACAAATAATGTACACAGACGGTTTAACTGTGCGACGGATGGCAGACCGGTTGACTGAGTGACAACTGCCGCCCCGAAATAGGTGTGATAAGCCTTTCCTCTCCACCTCCCCCTCCCCTTGTCCCCCTTCGCCCTACGCTACGCATCACCACCTTCGCCGGTCCGAAAATGCTAATGGGCCGAAAGCCGTGGTATAGTCTCCTCCACCCACGCCTTGATTGCGACTGTCTGGTGGATTTCGGTTAGATCAGAGAATGTGTCATGTGGCTGAACGGTCTACCCCGACCATGCCATCCTACTTCTTGTTGTCTGCTGGGCTACTGCAAGGTGGCCAATGAGAGAGACCGCGGCGATCAAACATTTTGTGTGCTACAACACCGTCACACTCAAGTTTGTCCTGAGTCTGGCGACAAGAAGGTGTCAATGCACGATATCAAACCACGACATCAAAGAAATTTAATCTCCTTACCAAAAATATGGCCAAAATTACTTCCTCCGCTTAATCGCCGCTCCGCTTAATCGACCACTTTTTCCGTGATCCCGAGGATGGGCGATTAAGCGGAGTCGACTGTATATACCTACAGTTATTAACTATTCTAGCATAAACCCAATATTTATGTGTACAGACATGATTTCATTCGCGATTTCTTCGTCAACCAAAAACACACGATGGCTGATGTCTCCAATCAGTTTAGAGCCCGGTAGGCCCTAGTTTATTTTTTTTTAACTTCAGCGACATAAGCTGCAAAAGATGTGACATTACAGCTTTGTGTCTCAGAACCCATCAAATACATCGACCTAAGTATTGTCCATGTTGGCTTATAACGTATAAGATCGTATTCACACACAAAAAAAAATGAAGCTTGAGACAAAGTGCGATCAAATGATAAAGTCATGAGAAGAGATCAAAAATTTTCAACAAAATTAAAGCAATAGTTGCATTTCACCTAACTTGTGGAATATGACGTTTAA
Organism: Ellobium chinense; assembly: GCA_033807755.1. Lineage (NCBI taxonomy): Eukaryota > Metazoa > Mollusca > Gastropoda > Ellobiida > Ellobiidae > Ellobium > Ellobium chinense. The sequence continues at coordinate 922,071 of JAWQUT010000248.1, read as the reverse complement.
AATTAGCATGGACGATAATGCAGTTACTATTAGGTGCTTGCTTTATTTCACTGTCTATGTGTAAAGACCGGCAAAAGTTCTGGTTAAAGCCAGGGGCGTAGCGTAATGGTAGTCAAATTGTCAATGACTACCGCTTGGAAAAATAATGCTTCATACAGTTCTTAAAAAGAACAGATGACTACCACAGTAGTACTGAAATAATAAATACCAGCTTTCATCGCCCTTTATGAAGTAGCAGTTTAGTAGTAGACTAAGAAAAAAAAGACCTGCGCAAGTCACTCGAAATGTTTGACTATAAAGGTCAACCTTTTGAGCCGCGCTTCGTATATACTCTACTATGTGTAAAGAATGACACTTGCACCCTGATTGAGCTCCAAGCGCAACTCAGCGGCTTAGCCAGTCTAGTAGTCATTTTGGATTTTGACTACGTATGTGAACTCGCATGCAGTTCCTCTTCTACTATAATAGGCGCAAAAATCAGCATTTGCACCCAGACTGAGCCCCAGTTGTGCCCGACAGCAGTGTTAAAATTTCCATGCCTGTAGGCAAAAATCTAAATGACTATGAACACCGACAAGCAATGAAAAACGTCAGATGAGTGATTTCCCTTCATCCATTCGCCTACTTCGAAAGGGGTCAGGCGTGTTATTGTAAGCTAAGGCTTCGATGTTGTCTCGGTGCTTCTAACAGAGGTTAGATCTTGATTTAGATTAAGTGTAGATCTAGATTTGGATCTAGTATATGTCTAGACCCTACATAATTTGAAATGTTGTGTTTTCGACAGCATGCATTTAGTCAAGCCCCTCAGTAAGCATGGCTAATAATTGTTTCGGAAGCAGCCAGCGTTTGCCTGCGCTGAGCACTCGATTAACATCTTACAACGACTAAAAGACCCCACACGTTCATCTATGAGTCAAACTCGAATAAGAAACGTAATGTTATTTATGCAAGCAAAGTTGATCGAAGAAGTGTCATTAAAATTCTCTTTTCCTTTTACGACACCATCCTTGATCATTTTACCACACGAAGGGAAAAGGCATCAGTCTTATCTACGTGAATTAAAAAAAAAGTCGCTGAATTTTGTTGTTGTTGTTGTTGATGTTACTGCTGTTGTTGTTGTTGTTGTTGTTGATGATGTTATTGTTGTTGTTGTTGTTGTTGTTGTTGTTGTTGTCCTGCTTTAGGTAGTAAAGCAAATCTTGCGCTATAATATTGTGTTTCTCTGTTTCAAGTATGCTACCCTACTTCCCCGTAATGTAAATGCAGAGTGACCCTAATCAATGTGCAAATTTGACTACCTGGTTTTGACCCCCGCGCTACGCCCCTGGTTAAAGAAAATAAGTTTCGAGGTAAGAAGGTCACGAGATGTCCAAACACATCCTTTCACGAAATAACAAAAGCACAGCACATCATCCCACAGTTGTTTCTGGAAGTTCAAATGAGTACCTAAGACACTTTCAATATTTTTTCTGAATTAGACGACATCTGGTCACTGGTCAGAGAATTGCAATATGATTAGCGGTTGATTTAGCTTTCAGATAAAGTGGAATCTTGATAATAAGTATCATTTTAATGATAATTTACCTCGTGCGCTTTACATGCACAAATTCGGCTTTATTTTATCGTTTTATTATTCATGTTGACCTCAGTAATAAGCAATATTTTTCCATGCACCAAGACCATACCTAACACATGTATTGAGGCTGCTTGTCTTTTGTTTCATTTCTTTTGAGCCCACACATACACTCACATACAGACATAAAATCTCTCCCTCTCACACACACAAACTCTCTCTCTTTCTCTCTCTCTTTCTCTCCCTCTCCCCTTCACTCTACATTCTTGTTCTCACGTTTGGTTGGAGACTTCTCTAGCATACTCACTTTGGCTGGACATCTCCAGGTTCAGCTATCAGCAGGTAGCATGTGTAACGTTCCTTATGCTTCGTCCCTGTAGCGTTACTCTCACGTTCTAGCACACTGCAGCTGGCAGAAGATGTACCTACAAAGATCACAAAAATGAACTCTCTTATACTCCAATGTTATAAGTCCATTAGATTATTAATAATAATAATAATAATAATAATGCGGTTTATAAGTCTCGTATCCAGGCTAATGCCCGCTCACGCGACTTCACACTATCATTACCCCCAGCAGGCCTGATCACTCTAGGACTTTCTCGACTCCCTGGGGAGCATACAGTGCCGCTGCCATTTATAGGCGCTGATCACTAGCATTCTGACAATATCTTCCACTGCCTAAAGCCAGGTACCCATTTTACAGACGGGTGGACTGAGGAAAATGAGAATGAAATGCTTTCCCAGGGCACCTACAACATGACCGTGATCGGGAATCGAACTCATGACCTTTAGATCTTGAATCCAACGCCGTAACCATTAGGCCACGCTGCTCCACAACTTTATGATACAATCCATAGATGAATCTGGCAACACATTCGGACTATTCTAAGGTGTGCTTGGATTTGCGTCAGAGGTAGGGTTAGAATTAATAATGTATGCAAACAACCGGCTGACATTTTTCTTTTTTTTTTTTACTTTAAGCTGCAGCGCAATAAGTACAACACCTACATGAAAAAACAATAGGCCGAGTCCAGTCCAAAAAACCAGGAGCTTTTAACAGGGTCTCCAGATGTTCAGCACTGTCAGAAAACACGCCAATTTCTCGTACGTCGTGGAAGTAGCTAGCACACTGGAAAAGCAGAAAGGCGAAAAAAAAGGTACTGGAAACAATGGCGGCTAAAAGAGTAACAGAAAAAAAAATAAGAAAGAAAGAATCCAGTAAAGTAAGTAAATGATCTGGTATCATAGACACATATTAAGGTAGAAGAAAACACGACTTGACTTAGGCTGTAAAACTATATATTTTAAAAGCCAGCAGAGTACTAAATCATACTTCTTCATCATCAGCATCATAAACATCTTCTCCTCCTTCTCCTTCGTTTAAGTCCAGTGTTAACAAGGGGAATCAAAATCAGTGCGCCATATTATATGTAATGAGTGTAGCATCAAGAAAGGGCCAGAGAGAAAGGCCTATATAATGTACCGATAAGACAGAACTTTCTTTCTATGTTACTAAATCAGAACAAGGCTCCTCATCAATGTTTTTGTTTGATAGCCTGGCTGATCTTGATCTCGGTAAAGATCGAAGCGCTCATGGCTTGGCTTGGATCATTCGAGATGAGTCCAAACAAAAAAGCCTACGATGATTCCCTATTCCTCTAGTCCTCTCGTGAAATATCACTGCTATCTAGGATTCTTACTTTACACTTTGCTTCGTCCATTGGTCCCTGCCCGACAGCCAGTATGTCCGGCCACCCCAGGGTGTAGTAGGTTGTACCTCGCCACCGTCCTCTCAGTTCCTCACACACGGTTCCATAAATCTGTCAGATTTCAGGACAGAACGTAAAATAATTATGGTCAAATCTCGATAATAAGTGTGGCTAGGTGCAAAGAAAATTGAGAACTCGCGCATTAACGATCAGATCTCTTACCATCGTAAGAATTGCATTAACCCTGCATGTTAAACGCTACTACGGGTGCATTTAGCACCGATGCAATAATGTCATTCCTACAGTAGTGTTATTATTTGCAAAACATTTTATCCGCACAGGATATAAATAAGTAAAGAACGAAAACTATAACAATTAAACAACTTTAATACATAAATTTTCGGACTGGCGTCCTTCTTCAAATGTAGAAAATCAATGAACTAAGAATGAAATGACATAAGAAGTAGAGAAAAAAAAACTTACGGTAATATCACTAATATCAGGTGAATGACATTACTGCATCTGTGCTAAATGCACCCTTCGTAGCGTTCAACATGCAGAGTTAATGCAATTCTTACGATGGTAAGAGATCCCATTGTTAATGCATAAACTCTCGAATATTACTTAGTGTGAGCAGTTGGGAAGTGTGTCAGGGTTCGGAGTAAACACTAGCCTTACACGTGGAAATTAAGGGAACAATTTTCAGGTATTAGGTATTGAAGTTTAACGTTGCTGTGAAGTAAGTCCCCCTATGGTGGCATGGCGACCTGTTGAAACGTGCAAGCTGAGAGACTATGGGGTTGATTCTGTCACGCAGCACGAAGACCTGAGCACGAAATCATCTCACAACGCGCGGTCGAAACTCCGCAACCCCGTGAATGGGGAGTTATCTTTCTTTCTTTTATCCTTTAATTAATTTATGATTAAGCAAGCGATGAATAAGGTAGACTCATTCGCCCTTTAGACTCCAGGCCGGCTGGTTCTATTACCTACACGAATATTGACGTGCTCATCCCAATGACGTTGAATAGCTGCAATAATCTTTGAATCGAAATTAACTATTGAGCAACTGAGACAGTCATATTTGAAAGCGAATCCCTGCAAGGATAAAAGCGGCCGGAGTCGATAGTACCTCACACTTCACCACCTATGAGTTGTCCATAGGGTAAGTACGCGGAATTATTTAATTGCTTCAGAGCGGACCAGATACAAGACTGGGGTCAGTAACTAGTAAACCAGAGCATAACATGGTTGAAAGTAATCAATACATGTATGTATGCCAATTAAGTATATGGTTTTCCTGTTGCGCTCAGTTTCATATGTAGCGCAAGGCAGATAGGGATGATATTGACTGTTGCGAATGTTAAACGTATTGTAACTATTGTTATCATGATGTACATATATACTATCAGTGCAATCGCTACGCCATGGGCTGTTTCCCCATGACGGGCGACCTCTAACGAATAGACGTTTATTGGCAAATTATATTTCCAGTGGTTTCCAGGCTGGGCGCTCAGACGCCAGCCTCATTAACTCACGACATACTGGGGACTGGAGACCCCGATTGAGCAACACCCTAGCACGACCCGAGCCGGCCTCAGAGTTGCTGTCCGAGAAGCATTGTCCGGAGCCGAAACTCCAACGCTCCAGGGCGACCCGAACCGGCCTCAGAGCAGGCGGAGAAGTGCTTCCCCGAGCCAGACTGCGACGTACCGTCTCGGCTCGACTCACCCCTATCCCACCAGCGGCGTCTGCGGAGGGCCTGAAGCCTCAGGAACCCGGGCTCGGGAGATAGTACCATCAGCTACCCTTATCATTATTTACTATTTCCCTTATATGTATCGTTCCCTGGTGTGTCTTTGTGTAGTTACTGTGCGAGTGAGAGTGTGATTAGTTGTTATAGTATTACTCTTTCATTATATGTTGATTATAGCAGTAAACTTTAAGTTATACGTTGAAGTGAGAGTTTGTTGGTTGATGTGTGGTTGGTAGAGATTGAGTGGCTGAGTCAGTGCGTGACAGATTCCCAATAGAAACAGGAAAGTTCATAATGCTATGTGTTTTTCGGCCTTTCCTCTTCAAAATTGATATTTCACAGTAACTTCGGTAAAATCCCTACTGGCACTTTCCAGATACTATCAATCGGGCTCAGATTCCTTTCCCTCAATGATAATGATGAGAATAGTAGGAATATACCTAACCAAACGGTTACATTATTACTGAGGATGAACGGGTTTCGATGCCATGGGTGGGNGGGGGGGGGGGGGGGGGGGGGGGGACTGATTGTGTGTGGTACAAATCAAACGACGGATAGGAGAAGTTTGAACGATCGAAGCACCTCGATAACATAGGACAGTTGCAAATTATGCCAGGTTAGCCTGCTTCACCAATACGCCACGTTACGCTGACTGGTTTCCAGTCTACTGAACTTTACACATCGACCTATAGCGATATACGCCGGTATGCAATTTTTTGTAAACTACAGTAGCTACAACTTGAGACACATCGGTAGCGACAGTAGAATATTATCTCGCTTATTATTCCATAGTAAACGCAAATAAACAAACACACACACACACACACACACACGCAAGCACGCACGCACGCACGCACACACGCACGCACACACACATGCACACACACGCACGCACACACCACATACATTTACACAAACGCACCCACACGCATGCGCACACATCCACCCACACACTTACACCCACATACCCACGCGCATACACACCCACATACCCAAGCGCACACGCATGCCCACTCACTCACACGCACGCGCACACATCCAACCACACATTCACACCCAAATACCCACGCGCACACCCACCCACCTGCGCACACCTGCCCACATACCCACGCGCGCAACACACCCATATACCCACCCCACCACACACACACACACCCACACACACCCACCCACACNACACACACACACACACACACACACACACACACACACACACACACACACACATACACACACACACACACACACACACACAAACACACATACAGTGACACACCTCTTCCAGTATAAACTGGATAACTAAATAACTCAAGTTATCGATTTTGACCTAAACGCCGATATGCTCAAATTCCGACAGTCTTTATGATCAAGGTCCAGTGGTAGAAAATCAATGAATCAGTGCATGTGAACTCGTACAATTGTGGTCTGGTCACAATTAAATAAACTTGTTGAACCTCTTGTTAAAGTTAAGGACGAGGTTAAAAATATTATCAAAACTCCACTGTACATGCATGCATTCTTAAAGGAGCAGGGTTAGTTATTTGCTTCGTAGTTTAAAAGGTCCACAGTATTTTCCATGAAATTTAAAACGCGCACAATTTTCTTTTCGCCTCACATTTTCTGAAAAAAAAACCCAACAAAACCGCAAGAATGTCGGGATTTCCATTCTGCTCCCCGCCATTATTGCGTGACGTCAAAAAGCGAGATAGGCTAGCAGTCGATTGGTCCAGACAGTTTGTTTGGGCATGCATCTGCACCAATGATCTGTTAGCTTTTCTCGCAATATGACGTTATATATCACGTGTAATGGCGGCCTACAGAGGGTGAAGATCACAACATTCCAGCGGAAATGGGTAGCTGAGGGGAAAATGTACGCAGTTAAAGTTCTTGAAAAAACAATGTGGATTTTATTTCAAGTTCTGGAGTAAACATCTTCCCTTGTCCCTTTAAGGATCTTAATGTGTCGCTGTTCTTCTCACCAAAAAAAAAAGGCGAGTGTTCGGGTCACACCTACTGCAGACAAATACCAACAAACATGTTTTTGGACAGAATCTGCGTTATGGGGCCTGGATTTATGAACCATACTATCACCATAGTTTACAGTGCCTTGTGTCTTGATTTTGCAAAATAAAACTGAAGTTTCAGGTCTGGTTCATTGTGGCATTGCAAGCGAAACGACTTCGTGAAGACAAAATAGGATTTTTAAAAAATGCCCAGTGTCTTAATCACTTTTGATACAACCTGCATTCATTCGAAAACCCCCTTTCCACCCCCCCCCCCCCCCC
>JAWQUT010000248.1:885089-912508 GCA_033807755.1 Ellobium chinense | reverse complement strand
AGTGTGTAGCTGTGCTGTACCAAACATTCTGAGAAAACTGCGATTTAAAAAAGTGTTTTTTATCTTCCTCACAAATACTCAAATTCATCCACAGGCTTCTTATTCGTCCATGATATTAATATTTACGTGAATAGAAATGATTCTCAATTGAATTTCTACATCCAACCAAATATTTCATATCGGAATGTTCATATCATCTTCTGAGTTTGATATCCCAGTTCTTTATCTAGCGACATAAGCCTCATTTTGACAGGCAGCAAAACATTCTAGTATATAAGCACTGAGGTCATATTTACAGTATCTTCTGATGATGGAAGCCTAGGTTAAAACAGTGTGAATATGGGTAGGCCTACACAACAGGCATGAATGATGATGTCTTTTTTTTCTAGCAAAACCAAGTGCAAACCAATGAGAAACTTTTTTTTACATTGAGTAATAGTCCGATCATTTCACATAGATCGTTGTTACTTAGTCAACTCCAACAAAGCTCACGTCTGATTTAGGCAAAATGTGAATGTACATTGTAGTGTGATTGTGTTGTCCAATCTCGCATCTGGAAGTATAAGATGCAGCGGCCAATGACAGCCAGTGTAACAGATCATAATCAGCCAATCATTATACCTCGGACAATTGAAAAATGGACAGTGAAAGTGATGATTGCTATATCAGTTGTGACTTATGATATCTGCAAGACCATAGTCTATTGATGGAGACTTTCCCCGAATGAACACATCACAAAATTCAAAACTGCAGCTTGAGAGGCTGAACTTGAGTCATCACAATAAATGAAAATACCAGAACAGATGGTGATGTTATAAGACAAGGGGAAAATTAGTTGCCAGTAATCAATTTATTGATCGACTTTATAGAAAAGCACTGTCAACAAAATTAAGGACTGTCTTTGCGACGGACAATAGGCTTTTTTCAAACGAAAACAAATCAAAATTTAAATTTGCACTCAAAGCGGCGAGGAATTTTGATTTTTTTTCACGAGAAAAGATCAAAGAGTTCGGGTATGCGAATAGCAGTGTGTGACAGGGAACCATAATATAAAAATGTATGGCCACAAATATTAATCCAGAATGAGACCATAATTAACCATGTGAAAAACATGAAAGGTGAGCTTTTAACAGTTTATTATGTAAATTAAATATAATTTACAATGTTCTTCATCATTAAAAAAAAGTATACGTTTCTAACCATGCCAGCACTCAAATTCTGTCTTCCCTAATGTTATAAACAGGCATACTTTAAACAGCAATTTATACCGCTGCTAGAAGGAGCACTAGTTTTGGGTTGTTGTTTTTTTTCTACAAAAATAACGCCACTCACTCTTTTCCAACTAAACAAGCCACTTAGCTGTGGGTATGAAGATGCCAATAGCACCTGGCATTTTGATATGCAATTTTAAATAGTCCCTATAAAATCAGAAAATTGGCCATGTGGAGGGGGAGAAGGGATTGGATTTTAATTTCAAAGGCTTAGATAGGTGCAAATATATGTGTAGACTCAGAATAGATGAGGTTTAGTCATTCAAGTATAAACTTTGTGGTTGTTGCTAGGTGGGTAAGTTTACCCTGTTTACTGAGTGAAAAGGCCTAAAATATTAGGTTGTCTGCTTCACTGCCTAAGTTCTCAAAATCTAACTGGTTCAGGTGCATTTTTCTTTGTGTCAAAATTTGGAGGAAGAGCTAAACAACATTATTTGGAAAGTATTTTGAAACGGCACCCCAGGATAAGTTAATGAGAGGTGTAAACCCTAATATAGCCAACAGTGAAAAATACATTGGCTTACAGCAGTGCTTACGCCTTTTAACCTGTTTTCGTTACATTTGCAATACGAATGAAGCCGCAAAGAGTTACAGGCTCATGTATATGAAATTATGAACACATTCATCGGGTTTCCTTACCTGAACAGAGCATTACACAATCTTACTGGTAACAGAGCAGCTAGCTTATAGGCTAACACAATAAAAAAAAAAATATGCAGATTTTTCGTCTCCTAAGAGATTACACGGTGAATTCAAGGCAAGACAACCTGGTTTTCGACACACAAATCATTATTCATGGTGGGCGCTCGCTAACATTCACCTGTTGTCTGTTCAAGGCAGGCTTAATTCTTTCTTCATTTTACCCCCTCGCCGCACCCCACTCACCATGACTTCCCCCCCCCCTCCTCTCCCACCTCCCCGCTATTTTCCTTCTTAAAAGGTTACTGCATCATGAGATTTCTTCCAGATTTTGCATGCCTACTATGTTCTCACCAAACAATAATTATCTCTTTGCTTCCAGTGATTTTTCTCTGCATTAACCTGCAGAAAAATCGATAACACTGTCGTCACACGTGAATATTCGGGGCTTTACAGTAATGCACATTAACGAGTAAATGTAAATCTTGGGTGGTCAGTATTAGTTAATAGAAACTCCTTCACAGCCAGTGATAGTCCAAAACACGTCCTACCGCATACATACCCTATTCTGTGTCAGCTTGGATTCTTAACTCGCAGCTCATCAACACTGTAGACTCCAGAAAATAGCAGCCCCTCTAAAGGGTGCGACTTGAAGGGGTTTGTCACAGTGATTATCCACAGGCACTTGCTATAGGAAAGACTGTACTATATTGACTGAAAACCGTTGCTATTAAACGAAATTTGTTACCTAGCGACTTAAGGGCTTGCGACTAGCAGAGAGCACGACCTGCGTTACCAACTGCGATCCTTATGATAAAACACGCTTTATCCACAGCTGCTGCTGTGTTGTTATTTCATGTCGTCTACACATACATGTATGTGAATACTTGATGAATTCACAACTTCCACTGGCCTCGAGTAGCACACAACATGCCGTGTAAGGGCGCAGATATACTGGATCCGTCCGCCTGTTGTCTGTAAAATGAAGACAGTTGAAGGATACAAAAATATAAGTATACTGCGTCCGCCATTTGTTGCCTTCATAATGAGCAAGCAACAAGACACTGGCCTCATTCGACACAATGGTGTTTTCTAGGAAACAGAAGCTTGCATTGCTGCTGTATTTGCGAAAAAGAAGGCGCAGTAAACAGCGATCAATGTCAATTCATTCCATAAACAAATTAAGGAGCAAGAGTGGCGAATATCATCACTTCTTTTGATGGTGGAAACAAAGCCATTGTTTGAGATAAATGTGCACAATAAAAATTAACTTTTCATAAAAATTTAAACAGCAGAACAGAACTTTGCAATGTTCACGAAAGAGTTGGAATGAAGACACACCTTATTGCAACAGTGACAGTAACCTACACATGAGGAACATTTTTTAGTATGTGTGTGTAAAAAAAAAAAACAACTCGTGTGTATGTAAAAAAAAATTTTTTTTGTTTTTAAAATACGCTGAAAATCACAAATCCTTCGCACCCGGGGGTTTTCGAGTGCGCTGGAATCAAATCTAGCCTTAAAAATAAGATTTAATGTATATTTTGACATTTTAGATTTTGCGATTTTATGTCCCGCCTACAGCTATTAGTCATTTCCGGTCGTCGGGTCGTCCGTCTTGAAGGATAGAATGCAACATGCGACACTTCAATCCGCCTGTCCTCGGACAGGTGTCTGCAAGCTGGAGTTAGTATACCTTACTGTCCGTCATCTCCTCTATTTTATTTGTAATTAGGGCATGCTCCTTCATTTGTTGTCTTCAAACCGGGCTTAGTATATCTGCGCCCTAAGTCTGCGCACACAACGATTTTGACATACATCACCTCTCGCTCTGCCTCGGTGATTAAAGTACACACACTACCAAGAGCCGCACGCTATGATCGAGAATGAGGTATTTTCAGACGGGTCACTTACACCACGTGATCTAGGGATTGCTGGGATATTTTGATAAATGACGAGTAGACGCAGGGCGAAGATACTGAATCCGTCCGCAAAAATATAAGTATACTGCGTCCGCCATTTGTTGCCTTCATAATGAGCAAGCAACAATAAATATAACAACGAAAACAATTAAACTCTATTATTATTGTGCTTACCTTCAGATTCAATTTCCTCCGCTACTTCCAACCACAGCTTTCCAACAACATCTCTGTTGCTATAGTTCCTATCAGCTTTATCATACAATGTAGGTCGAGATTCCACTGCGTTAATTAGGGCTTCTTCTTTTGGTGGTGGAAACAAAGCCATTGTTTGAGATAAATGGGCACAATAAAAATTTATTAACTTTTCGGAAAAATTTAAAAAGCAGAACAGAACTTTGCAACGTTCACGAAAGAGTTGGAATGAAGACACACCTTACTGCAACAGTGACAGTAACCTACACATGTGAAAAAGGCTTTTAGTGTGTGTGTAAAACAATTTTTTTTTAAAAAAATACGCTGAAAATCACAAATCCTTAGCACCCGGGGGTTTTCGAGTGAGCTGGAATCAAATCTAGCCTTAAAAATAGGATTTAATGTATATTTTGACATTTTAGATTTTGCGATTTTATGTCCCGCCTACAGCTATTAGTCATTTCCGGTCGTCGGGTCGTCCGTCTTGAAGGATAGAATGCAACATGCGACACTTCAATCCTGCTGTCCGCGGACAGGTGTCTGCAAGCTGGAGTCAGTATACCTTACTGTCCGTCATCTCCTCTATTTTATTTGTAATTAAGGCATGCTCCTTCATTTGTTGTCTTCAAACCGGACTTAGTATATCTTCGCCCTAATCATATTTGGGCAGAGCATGTAAACAAACCAACGTGTGAGCAAGATTTCCTAGGTCATGTCATGGAGCTGAAAATACCTAATTACCGACTAGTGAGAGGCAACAGTGTTGCGTTGTGGGCTGTTCAAACGACAGAAATAAGACGAGGAATTTTTTTTTTGTATTGGGAAGAAAATCGGATGAGGGGAGAAACAGGGGGAAAAAAGAGAGAAAGAATTAGACTTAATGTAGGCATATATTTTTTTTAATGCTAAACGCCTAAACCACTTGCTAAGGCCGAGTTCCCTTCAACCATGGCGTGCACAGAGCCTCTTTTCCCCTCCCCCCTTTCCATTCGTAAATCCGCCCCTCCTCTCATATAATGATGCACCTACAATACTGATCCTTCTGTGGAAAAGTATGGACACATTGGCCTCCTACTGCACAACACTGTGACAGTGGCGTAACCTCGTGAGAACATGGGCTCTCTTGCTTCTCACATATCTATGTAAAGTAAACAATGTCAGTCAGCATAAATAACCTTTCATCTCTTCGTATATCACAGACGTGTCAAGTTGATTAATTTCCCTTTTAGACCCAAACTGTTTTGATTTTCTTTAAAAATAATGTTAATTTGTGATACAGTTAAGTCGCATTAGGTAAAATAAAACACTGGATGCAGCATGCGAGAATAGTACAAAAAGTGATAAAGACAAAGTGTCTCTTCATTACGCCTAACTCCAACCCTACCAATGCACTTTAAGAGTTGAACATACAGTGAAAATCTCCATAAGGCACATTGAGTTTGTTTGTGTCTTTGTGTTCTTGTTTGTTTGTTTGTTTGTTTGTTTGTTTGTTTGTTTGTTTGTTTGTTTTCCCCCATTTTCAGTTATTGTCATGTTATCGCTTCTCCTGTTTCTCTAAATCTATACACATACAAAGGTTCTATTCAGCCTTACTATGAGTTGATTTTAGTTTATTTGTTTGTGTTCGTTTCCTTTTTTTTTTATCTTCTTATCCATCCTTCCTTTTTGTTCCATCAACCCATTTATCCATCTGTTAACTGATAAACGACGTAAGGACAATGGGATATTAACTCTTTGCAGTTCATCTACTGGAGAATCGTAACTACAGTTACGATGGTTACTTGGGTGTAAAAGTAGATTGATTTTCACTTTATTTTTAATACCTAGGTATAAATTTGAGTTTATCTCAGGTTAAAAAAAAAGATAAATATAACTAAATTTACAAAAATATTAGCACAAAATTTGCTTATATAATGTTTAAATCTCATGAGATGTTATTTTGATTCAACCCGGCCGCCATCTTGGATTTTCGCGATAGTCGCGAAGTGAGGGCTGGTCGCTGTAAAATGCAAAAACATACCAAGAAAATGTCGTCATCCGATTTGGACAATGAACTGTCTTAGTACCAGAGTGATGACTCTGACAGCTGGGCTCCATCTGATGAGTCTGTGGAGGAGGAGGAGGATGAAAATCTGGCCCCCGATGTGCCAAACACGGATACCGGACTCCTCTTTGTAGTCCTTCACCCATCCTCAACATTCGAAATTTCACTCTCCATACCTACAGTAGAACTGTTGATTGGCTCGTTCGCCTCTTTTACTGAACAAAGTATCTGATATTTCACTTTAAGCAGTACATGCATTGGCTAGAATTTAAATATTGCTGTGATCTGGATTGAAATAAATTGCACTGAAGACAAATGGATGCGTTAATGCGTTTTTCAGTGCGGCCCTGCCCATTTGCTTCATAATCATTGTGGGCTGGTTTGTCAAGAATAAAAGGCTGGTTTAATTACTGGTATGTGTCGATTTGACTTCTTGGAAAAAAAAAAAACCACAGAGGTTAATCAGCTGTTATTTTCTCACCGAGGGACTTTGGATATACTAGACAGATAAGATTATACAAATTGGGAAAATCATGCACAGCATGATGACATTGCTACAGTAAATACCATATACATGGCGTTCTGCGTACACACACACACACACACACACACACACACACACACACACACACACACACACACACAAACACACACACACACACACACACACACACACACACACACAACACTCACACGCAAATACGTATACTTGCATAAGCAAAGGGCACACATATACATATTTACAAAGATATAAATACATACATAATATATATATATATATATATATACATAAATATGCACATATACCTGTTACATCCACTCATATAAATAGATAAGTTAAGGTATAAATAAGAATATTCATACATGCACATTAATTGCACATATCATGTAGTTAGAGATGCAGGTATGTTACACACAATATACGCTTATACAGGTGGGTACACATACATAATTATAAAATACACACATGCACAATGATATATACTCACATCCATTCTCACACGATTACTCAAGTGTGGGTGCACCTAAGAGCCGTAGTCTCAGGTCAAAGGGGAGCATAGGATCCAGTCAGTTCCAGACTCCGGTAGTACACAGAATCTGTGCTCCTAGGCCCCGAGCGGAGACAGTCACTCACAGGGGCGCAAACACGCAGGAGCAGGCGCAAGGGGAGTGGGAAGGGGGACCATAACATGAAACTTTGGAGGAGGGAAATGGAAGATTGGGAGAAGCAAAATATTAGAACGAAACAAGGACAAAATCAGGTGCTTGAGGGTAGACCCTGAAAATCAGGCTCATCAACATTCAAGCCCCCACTAGCCTGGTGGGCACCAAGGTTCCAAATCCAGTAGGACTCCCGTGATCGCAGGTTTTCCTTCGTTGGAGGGTCAACTACCTCTAGGGCTTGCAAAAGCATGTCACCAATTCCACAATGGCCATCCTGATTAAAATGCTCTCCTACAGGAACTGATAAGTTTTTATTGATGACGCTATATCGGTGGTTGTTAAATCTGGCTCTAAGGGTTGTGGTGGTCTGACCAACATATTTTGGAGGGGTTTTTTTTTGCAGGATATTTTATGAATAACATTTTTAGATGTATAGTTGTTGGACTTTTTGAGAGGGGATTTGAAGTTAGTGGTAACGCTGTTGAAATACGAAGTGGATATCATAAAGGCACAGGTTTTGCAGCGAGAGGATCCGCATGGGCCATTGGTGAGAATAGTGGAGCTGGTGCTAGTGGCAGTCTGAGGTTCTACTGGAGTTGGCCTGGTTTTGATCAGCAAATCCCCGAGGCTCCTTGAGGGTCTGAAAGCTACCAGTGGTGGCTGGGGAAGCAATCTCGATAGTGTCTAAGATTTGTCGGTATGCACTTGTTACTGGATGTCAGGGAGGTATCTATGGTAAGTGGTCACAAAGAGGGTGCGGTCAGACTTGCTGGTCTTGTCCTGGTATTTTAGTAAAGAGACACGGTAACAGTCGATACAAAATTTTGGCGGTAGCAGCTATCAATGAGTTTTTGGGTAAAATCTTGAAGTCTTGCCCACGAAAAATCATCAGTGAAGCAGATCCGCCGTACCCTCAGCTGGGGACATCAGTAGGTTTTTCATAGAGGCCAGTCTCCAATCTCTCATTGAGAAGGATGAAAGTGACATCAAGGAATGAAATGGGGGTAACACCTACTATGGAGGTGAACTTGATGGAATGGTGGCGTGTGTTGAGCTCGTTCGTGAATTTAAGGACAGCGTTGGCGTCGTCGCTGATAGCTACAATGTCATCCATGTGTCGTCTGAACAATAGGGCTAGATGGGCAGAGAGCTGACCAAATTTGGGCCATAAAAATGTTGGAGTAGGCGGGGACTGTAGGAGAGCCCATAGCTGTTCCTCTGATTTGAAGGTAATTATCTTGCTGGAACTGGAAGTTGTTTAAAGCAAGGACCAGGCGGAGAAGTTCGCAGGTAGCTTCCTCTGCCTTACGGGAATGAGAGGTATGGCAAGTAAGTGCGATGCGGACAGCTCTCAAACCCTCATCATTATGGGGTATAGAGTATACATGTCTGTCACATCAATGCCCACCAGGCAAGTGTTGGGAGGGAGAATACCCACTTTGATAGGTTCCTCAATTTCAGACGATAATAATTATATGAACCGTATCCTTGACTCACTGGTCTCCACAGAATTCCGGTATTTAAGGATTGAGAATACTGTCGAGCCAGTAGGAGGCTCTTACAGTAAGTCCTTCTATTTGGGAAAAAATTCCTTTTTTTTTTTCTCTTTTCAAAATAAATAAACTGAATTGTGTATGGTGATTACTTATCGGTTCGTATAAAATTGGTGACCTTAGCCATGAAGTTTTTTTATGCAGTTATATATTTGAATCAAGCTGTAAAGGACACTTTTCCCTTCTGGATTTCAGGTTAATGTACATCTTGCTCGCAGGCTGAAGGCAGCCATAGGACACATTTAAAAACAAAACGCTACTGGATAAGTGTTTTATATTTGAATCAAGCTGTATAGAACGCTTTCCGTCTCGGAATTTCAAGTTGATATACATCTTGCTCGCAGGCTTGAAGTTGCCGTATGTCATTTAAAAAAAAACAACAAACAAACAAAACAAGGAGCTGCTATGTATTTGAAGGATAATATTTAGCCACTGTCCTTGAAATGTCGGCAGTTGGGTTAGAAATACCTTGGGAAGGCTGATTCGACAACAATGGGATGTTTGAAAGGCTATTGCTTTCGTGCAGTAAGACGACGAAGTCGTAACTAAGATTATGCCTTGGTATTGGATTGAGGTTGACGGAAGTAATAGTGTCATTGATTATAAGTGGAAGAAATGTACAAGAAAGGTCACTGAAACAAGCGAGCAGTGCGATGGATTTTCAGTACTTTTCTGTTCTATAGGGATGAGGCAAAACTATCTGAGTCTTTTACTATAGTTCATTTCACCAAAACAAACAAACAAACAAACAAACAAACAAAAAAACAAACAAACAAACNACCCCCCCCCCCCCTCAAAACCAACAGCTTTTTTGGCAATATAGACTTAAGGTTTTGGCAGATTTTTCTGAAATTTTGCAAGTGATGTGGCACTAGGTAATTTTAATAGAGTTGAAAAAATATATTCTGTCCGATATGGGTGTTTAGATCATTTAGTGACAAAATGATTCTACAAAAAATAAAGAGGCGAGAAAAAAGACAAGGTCACGAAAGTAGAGAAAGCAACAACAACAACAACAACAACAAAAAACCACAACCACAACAACAACAACAACCACAACCACCACAACAACAACAACCACAACAACTGTACTAATTAGCACAAGGATATTGCACAAGAGTAGCAAGTTTCGATTTAACAATTATTTTTCTGTCTTTAGACATCTAGTACACAAGTCCTAAACATAGTAAATAAAAAAGAAGATAAAAAAGAGAGAAGACATGGAGATAAATATACGTATACCCTCCAGGATATGCGAGATACAAAGGCTAATGCAACTATACTTTGACATCTAAATAATTCTACAATGGAAGGGAAAAGAAAGGAAGAAAGAAAGAAAGAAAGAAAGAAAAGAAAAGAAAAGAAAGAAAAGAAAAGAAAAGAAAAGACAAGATGTTCGAGGATGGTAATAAAAAACAAGTTGACTCATCTTGAGGCACAAACTTTGATTCAACTAATTTGCTCTCCCTCTGTTTCTCTCTTTCGTGCACGTCGCAGATTTTATAACACACGGTTATAATGAGATGGAATGAAATTTATTAATGAGAATGAATGAATGATATTCATTTCAATTTTCACATGCCTGTTATCTTTTTCGATATATAATGGTACATTTTTTTTTCAGTCAAGATTACGGAATATCTGACAATTTTTTTTTTATGCCTTGCCCCTTTTGAAGATCCCAAAAATCTCTTCTACTCATATGAGGAATAATTCACCGTGGTCATTGAAATGTGTATCAGACAACCGAACATTTACAGTGGGCGAAGTTGAAAAAAAAAACAAAAACAAACATACTGAGTTATGAGGTTCTTCGGTGCGATTGCTTATAGTAATGTACAAAAGGAAGATATAGTGGCTATACTGAAACAGTAAGTTGAAGTAAGATGAAGTTAACATTGCCACAAATGCTGATTCCCCTTGTAGCAGCAGTCAGGTATACAAAAATCGCTGTTTTTTTTTTACTTTGGGTATCAGCAGACTAGCTGTATAAATATACGTGTAGATCAAAAGCTAGTTCTTGCTCACATGCTGTTTTAGTTACTATATATCTGATAAGATATATATTCGCAGTGAGACGTTTTTGATTGCTATAAACATATGTGTAGATCAAAAGCTAGTTCTTGCTCACATGCTATTTTAGTTATTATATATCTGATAAGATATATAAGATATATATTCGCAGTGAGACGTTTTTGATTACTATAAACATATGTTACTATTGAACATTAATATACATAACGGACTCAATGACTCATTGACTGACTGACTGACTGACTGACTGACTGACTGACTCACTCACTCACTCACTCACTCACTGACTCACTCACTCACTCACTCACTCACTCACTCACTCACTTTTGTATCTCACCAGCTCCCTGACGTATCATGTGAATTGAAATACTGCATACGCACGTGTGGAGGTGTAAAGATTTTTATTCATTTCGTAAATAACAATTTTGCCATGTCTCTGTCTGAAACTGCCTGATGAGAAATAAAAAAAAAAACTCAGATAGTCAGTTGTAGTCTATTTATAGAAATAAGGCGCAAGAGTAACGTCTGCCATGTCATCATATTCTGGTGTTGACCCCGTTTGTTCCAGCTTCCACGCTTGGCCTTGCTGCTCTTACATCTAGGGACGAGAGAGAAACAAACATGGTTTGTATAGTTAGGACAGACAGACAGACAGACAGACAGACAGACAGACAGACAGACAGACAGACAGACAGACAGACAGACAGACAATGATATCTTTGTCCCCTAACTTTTTGGTTGTCGCCTCATGTTCCTATAAAACATGGTACAGCATTCGAGATCCAGATGGCACTCATACAGCCTTTTCAACATGACTTGGGGGTGGACCATATCGAATGTTATTCACATACGCTGGATGACTGGTCCGCCGTGTGTTTCCCGGTTATTTCCCATGTGAGTCTCATCAGGTGTTAGATTCATATTGCCTGTGTCCGAGACTGTCTGCGTTCATGACAACGTTTGTTTGGTCGATGTGGCGTCGCGAAAGGAGCCGTTCTTGTACTCCGTGGACAGTCCATAGCAAATAGTACGTTTTTGGTTGTCTTGCAGCCAGTCAAAATAAGGCTCATGTCGCTAGGAACTGAGATCTCTGATAGTGAAAAAGGCCGGTCAGTATCAAAATTTTCTTTGTTACAGACATTAATAGTAAAATCATTTCCATACTCAAACATTCTGATATTGTAAGCAATTGGTCAAAGCCAACCAAGGAATGTTTTCACATGTAGATAACTGTCTTCTCATAACGAGCGCCAGCTTGCCTCTCGCTTTTTGACGTCACGGGCACCTCGTCTTGAATATAAACTGGATATGTACCAACGTTTGTGATCAAACTGAATAATNGCTGCACTTTCTCGAAAGCGCTTGGGCGATGGAAATATGTATGGGGCTGAAAATTTATGAAAAACAGTGTGAATTTTTAAGACTGTTAAGCAGATAGCTATGGGCACCTCGTCTTGAATATAAACTGGATATGTACCAATGTTTGTGATCAAACTGAATAATGAATATAATAATATCATCAAAGGATGGTCGCGTGCTGCAGTCTGACGGGGCAGACAGCCTGGCCCTGGGTACCGGCTGGCATATGAAGATGCAGTCGATGAAATAACACTAAACGTGTGTTCTGTTGTCTTTCTAGTTAAAAATATACTCAGCATATTAATCTGTCAAAGTGGTGAATATAAAGTCTAAACAAGGCGTATATCGAAAAAGAAATAACTGCCCATTCACTTGCCATTGCTTAATCCAACTCAAATAAACTGAGAGATTGCAGTGGGCAGATAAACCTCACGTAAGGTTACGCCGATGTAAGTAACAGCTGTAACAGGCAACGGGACTGAGACGGGGAGAGATTACGGCTTTACACACTAGGCCTAAGGTAAAACGTTGAAATGTCGAAGTTTGACCGACGAAGACTTTGGTGAGTGGAAAATGCCGCCCACCCCTTTAAAGCCGCTTCATTGCTCGCATGACCCTTTCCGTGCATCGTTTCCATGTCTCCCATGGCCTACCCCTGCCTCGTGTTCCTTGTGGGTTCCATTGCGGTGACTGCCTGGTGATGTTTCCACTAGAGTTTCTGAGGGTGTGTCCAATCCAATCCAGCGCCATTTACTCTTGCCACTTCGTTTTTAGAATACTCCTCAAGCATCTGTTGATGAATGTCTGGACTTTGTTCATTACTGTCTTTGTTGTCTTCCAGGTTTCACAGCCATAGAGGAGCACTGACTTGACATTTGAACTGAAAAGCCGGATCTTGGTACGCAGTAAGATGTTGCTTGCCTTCCAGACCTTTGATAGTTGATTAAATGCATTCCTTGCTTTGGCAGTCCTTGCTTTTACATCCCCTCCTGTACCACCTTTTTTGTCAATGATACTTCCCGGGTAGGTGAATGAGTCAACTTCTTCTAGGGATGTGTTTTCTACCGTAACAGCAGAGCTTGAGACTGTGCCTAGTTTTAACACTTTAGATTTCCCAGGACGTATACGTAAGCCGACGATCTTTGATAGACTGTTGAGTTCCTCGGTCTTTTCTTGCATCTGAGAGTGTGTGTGTGACAGCAGTGCAAGATCATCTGCGAAGTCCAAGTTGTCCAACTGTTGCCAAGGTGTCTACTGTATTCCATTTCGTGTGCCTTTTGTGGCTTCCTTCATGACCCAGTCAATTGCCAAGATGAAGAGGAAAGGTGAGAGCAGGCATCCTTGTCGCATCCCTGTTTGTATCTGGAATGGTTCTGAGAGCTGTCCTTCATGAAAGACTTGGCAGCTTGTTCCATCGTAGGTGGCCTTCACAAGCTTGACGAGTTTGTCAGGTATTCCGTAGTGTCTCATGAGTTTCCACAGAGTTTCCTTGTCAACGCTGTCGAATTCTTTTTCAAAGTCGATGAAGTTGACTAAAAGGGGTGATTTTCATTCCAGCGACTGCTCAACAATGATGCGCAGGGTAGCTACCTGGTCGACACATGATCGGTTCTTGTGAAATCCTGCTTGGTTTCCTCTGAGCTTGTCGTCTGCTGCCAGTTTGATTCTCTCCAAGAGTATTCTGTTAAAGATCCTCCCTGGTATGAACAGGAGTGATATGCCTCGGTAGTTGTTACAGTTGCTGAGGTCTACCTTCTTTGGTATCTTGATCAGGTGTTTTTCCTTCCATTCTGTGGGTATTTCCTCTTCCTGCCAAACCTTTTCAAATAGGGCGTTCAGCATTTCCACTGATGTCTCCGTATCCGCTTTAAGGGCTTCCGGTGGTATATAGTCGGGACCTGCAGCCTTGTGTGACTTCAGGGATTTTATAGCTGCCGCTATTTCCTCTCTCGTGGGTGGTTCTTTATTTATTGGGAGATCCTTTCTGGCTGGAAGAATTTCTGGCTGATTGTCTGGCGGCGGTCTGTTTAGGAGTTTGTCAAAGTGTTCCCGCCATCGGTTGAATTGTCCTGCTGGGTCAAAGATGGTGTTTCCTTCCTTGTCCTTCACTGGTAGGATGGGCTTACTAAATTTCCCTGAAAGAGTTTTGGTTGTCTGGTAAACAATTCTCAAGTGTCCTTCTCTGCTTTTTCTGCCAGGCCATCCAGGTAGGTATTCTTGTCCTTCTTGATGGAGTTCTTTACCTCCCGGTTCGCTCTGGAGTACTCTTCTTGTGCAGTGAGTTTCTCAGTTCTGGCACGGCAGTCGTTGACTTTCGCTTTCAGCTCTCTTCTTCTCTTGATCTTGTCTAGGGAGTCCCGGAGGACCAGGTGACTCTAAGTCGGGAGTCACTACCTGTTTTTTTCGCCATTTAGTCGCCTCGTACGACACGCTAGCACCATGTCAGTCCTATTCTTCGCGAAGCCGGGAACTGAACGGCTGAGTTTTACCTTTGGTCTCATTCAGTATTTGAATCCTAAATAGCATAGATAAGTCAGGGAATATTATATAGGTCCACTTTCCCCAACCTGCTTCTTACATGTATGTGCCATTACTGTCTAGACACGTTTGTCGGTAAAAGACTCGGTCTCCAAACTTGACTAAAATGGCTTTTTATCGGTCATTTGGTTGCAAAACCTAACATCAGCTTGGATCTCACAGATCCATGGACTTTGCAACAGGTGGCTGATACAACCATAAATCACTTGAAACAGGTCTGCCAATCTACATTCCACTATCTATTGCCCTTGATCTAATGCACTGTCTATTTGCATGAGACCTCTAAAGGGACGTAATAGCGTTCACGCTATTTTCGTGTTATTTAATAGCTGTTAGATTTACAAGCATGATAAATGCGCTGTGTGTATTATGTAGATAACAAGATATACACTGCATTACTGGTAATGGATTTTAGCGCTAGTTTAAGCGTTACCCGTAAAGCTAGAAAAGTGAAACATACACAGAAAAGAGTTCGTAGACAATGACAAGAGTGTTCAGGTTACAGGAGCATGATCCAGTGTGTCTATTTGAGTCAATAAATAATTTTCTCTACGGTCACTTACAAGAAATTCCACACTCTCTTAGTGTTTGTTTAAAATTTGCAGTATTGAGTGAGGTAATTTAAATTAATGTTTAAAAGATAGGTCTTTCATTTCGCTTTGGAGCTACGAGCCGGTACATCGAAAGGCATAAAATAAGCTAACTAGTTTCCTTAACAAGTGCTCCCGCAAAGAAGGCCACACCGAAACCGAAGTTAATGACCCAAACTTCAGGTCTAATTTACAAAATCAGGAATGTACTAGAATGTAAAAGATTCCTGCATTTCAACAAATATTATTAATTATGTAAAGTCTTTTAATGTTGGTGTTATCTATGGTTAACAACCAGAAGAATCGGAAGTGAAGAGTGTACTGTTTTGGAATGAATAAATAATGAAATTTATATATTTGCCATCAGGAGCTATAATTAATAAGTTGTAAATTGGTCTGTCCAGATTTTTTTTTCTTGAGAATGACAGTTCCATATGTAACCGGGTGGAAAGGCAATACCAGTATATGAAATTAGGAGTTCCAAAGAAAATAAAAGGTAAAGTAATACCAAATTAAAAGTAGCAATGCCAATCGTGCCCCAATTGTCCTGACGGAAATCGGCTTAGAAAACAAAATGGACCCCCACCCCCCTCATCAAAAGGGCCGAAAGTACAATACATCTATACCTTCTCATCCACCCCACACCCCACCCATTTCCCGAGACACCAATTTAAAGATGGCAACATCATACAATTGAACAAAAGCGCACATACACACAACTCAAAATTAAAAAAAAAAAAATGCGGACATAAAATGCTGCCACATTGATTATTTAACAAAACTGAAACGCACATGTCACCTTCATCACCCCACTCCCAGCTACACACACCCATTATTATAATTATCTACATATTGTGACAGGGACTGCGAAAAGGAGTCTAGTGGTCAAAAATTTCGTTGAAATTTTAGGCTTACTCTATCGACTGCTTCGAGTGAACATCATCTATCTTTACAAAGAAATAAGGTAGAGATAGCTGATATTCACTCCAACGACTGCTTGGAGTACATAGCAGCTAAATGAAGAAATAGAGAAGGGAAAGCTGATATATAATTAGAACAAACTGTCAGCCAAACCAACAATAACATAATCCTCGACTCTACCGATTTTAGAAGCAAAAAAAATATGTTAATCCTGTCTTTTTCGCACATGTGGGTGCGTGCAAAGAAAAGGTGTACAAAATAAGTAACTATATAAACACAAATAACATCTTTTTACAGGGGGGTAATATCATTACCGGGGGGNNGGGGGGGGGGGTAGCTTGATACCGGTCTCAGATTACCCCCCGGTAATCTTATACCGGTATAAAATTACCTGGGAGTAACTTCATACCGGGGGTAGTTCTATTCCTTTACACCGGCATAGTGATATAGATCTATGGATTTACATTGATTTCGTGGGGATACCCTTCAGAATAACAGTTTGATAAAGTAGATTTTGGTCATTAAAACAATTTTAGCGCCAGGAAAGTAATTTTCTCCATGGTCCACATAGAGCTGATCACTAGCCTCGGCCAGTGTTATGCACGAATATGCACTTTGACCCCCCAGCCTCGCCAGGTGCCCTCCGACTGATGACGTAGGCGGTTATCGGACTTACAGCGATTCGACTTGATTCGAGGTTCACGCGGAAGATTTGAAGAACCCTATAGAGCAATATCGTGTTCGCACTATTTCTTTGTTAAAATGCGGAGAATAAACGTTAATGTAACGGAATCGGAATGTCATATTGTGGAAGAAACCAAGTTTGAGTGTTTCTAATTTCATTTCTTATACTTTGAACGAAGTTGTGTAAAATTATGGTCACTGACCCCTACTGACCAGTGTCCATCCTTCCAGCTGCAGTAAAAGATTTCTAGGTTAGTGTGGAATGTATTCCTCCAACAGAAAATGTAAAAAAAAAAAATATTTATTTTGTTCCCTTCTTATTGCAGGTTCTCATTTCAGTGACCAATCACTATCCTGCAAATTTCAATTATCTTTTTATTTTTGCTGACCATTGTCCACTTAGGGCATGTTGACGAACTGTTTTCTTTCACTATGTTTTGCCCTTGTCCTCTTGCATGGCACTGACCAAAAATTACAGCATAGCTTTACGGGGGTTTCCATGTACAAATATTTTCATTATGGGTTAAGCGTTATTTCCATAAAATTGAGAAAACCCTAGTTTTTTCATTATTTCTTTGTTAAAATCTTGACATCAAAAGCCTATTTAGTCATACCAAAGCGGTATGTTTGAAAAACATTCGGTTTATGTGATTTCTGAGTGTATTTCCTTTCATTTGTATAACAGATGTGCAAATTCATGGTCACTGACCCCAGCTGACAATTCACTGTTCACCAAAAAGACCTGTTCCACCCTTCCGATCATGGTAAACTTTTGTAGGATGTATTCCTGTTTCAGAAAATGCAAGAAAAAGAAAAGGAAAGTTTAGTAACCTCGAAGTTGTGGGTTACCGTATTTTTAATCTTATATTTCCCGGAGTAGAAGTGTCCTCTTTATCATTGCCAACTCGTCTGTTCAGGATGTCATGTCGTTACGGTACCCTGGATATCTCCTCCTTCTCCCCCCCTACTCCCCACCTCCATCTGTTACGCATATACACACGCACAAAAGATTTACGTCAAAAACGTAAGCGAAGAGAGTCTTCCAAATCGCCACAACTTTTCAAGGGAAGCAATCGAATTTAAAATGGCATCAATAGCCATATTTAAGTTATGTCCCGTACTTTCCTTCTTTTTTCCTTCTTCTTCTTCTTTTGTCTCTTTTAACATTTTGTGTTTTTCTACAAATACCACTGTAATTTCGGGATATTTCTCCCAATGAGGAGTACTTCTTTGCCCGATCTTTTAAGGGGAACAAAAAGGGGGTCAACTCCCAACACTTTTCACACATCTCTTTCAAAAATAGGCACCTCAAATTCTAATTTTGATCCTCGATTTTTCGTTACACTTAATTTCAAACCGGGTGCTAATACACAAAATAACTACGTGCAATGACAAATATAGTAATAAATTGTTGTTTAATTTGAGCATCATACAGTGTTTTGTTGTTGCACGGCTGACCCAATACCCCCCCCCCCCGGCACCCCCTCTCGCCTTTTAATTTTTTAAAGGTTGGGCATCTAGGATCTGCCAAGCCAAATTACCCCTCGAGACAAACAGCCATACAATGCACTAGAGATATGAAGATGCCAATGTTTCTTTCAGTGTTTTCTTTGTAAGCATTTACAACCCTCACTGATTTAAATTGGGGTGGCGTTCCAAAATACTCACCATACCTGTAGTTCAGCTCCTCCTCCAAATTTTGTCACGCAGAAACATGCCCCTGAACCAGTTAGATTGTGAGAACTTTGGCAGTGATTGAGATAACCCAAGAATTTAGGCCATTTCACACAGTAAACAGGATAATCTTCCGCGCCTAGCAACGACTACTCAGTCAACACTTGAGTGGCAAAACCCCCACTATTCTGAGTCTACAAAGATAGCTGCATCTATCTAAGCCTTTGACATTAAAATCCAACCCCTTTCCCCCCTCCCCGAGGCCAATTTTCTGATTTTAAAACGACTATGTATATCAAAATCCCAGGTACGATTAGAATCTTCACACCTAGAACAAGTCAGCGGGTTTGGGGATGGGGTGAAGTGGGGGAAAGCTGTCGACAAAAAAACTTGCTTAGAGAGTTGTGTTCAAAGTTCGTAGGCTTTTTGCGGAAAACGTTTCTGCTGCCAAGAAATATTTCATTTTTCTGAAATTGCATTCCACAGTATTTCATTTGCAGTGTTTGCAATAAAATGTTCACCTACTCCAGTTCATGGCAGAACTATAACGTGCCAGAGGTTCTGTAGCTTTCAGGCCTAGTTCTACTTTAGACCTATTCTGTTTCTGAACAGAATATCAAATGCTGAGGGGGAACATTAAAGACAGAAAGATCTAGTCTACCTGATGACACAAAATATTTTAGGTCAGTAGATCAGTTGATATACATTCAATATATCACAATGATATTTGAGCAATGAGTGGTCAAACGGTGAAGGTGTTGGAATCAAGGTCTAAAGGTCGTAGGTTCGATCCCCGACTACGGTCATGTTGTAAGTGTCTTGGGAAAGCATTGCATTCACATTTTCCTCAGTTCACCCGCCTGTGAAATAGGTACCTGGCCATAGGCAGTGGAAGATATATTCAGAATGCTAGTAACCAGCGCCTGTAAGTAGCAGCGGCACTGTATACTTCACAGGAAAATGAGAAAGAATTATCAGGCCTGTTGGGGTAATAATAATGTGAAGTCGGGTGAGCGATCATTAGCCTGGATAGGAGAGTTATAAAGTTCAAGTTCAAGTTCAAATCTTTATTAGGCATACGCCAAACACTTTACTTCACACTTACACAGTAATAATCCTTGCATAATAACTTTTCTAACAAAACATAATACGTTTTTTTGCTAAGAGGAAGGAAAAATAACGAACAAGCTGCTTAGAGGAAAAAAAACAAAAAAAACAACAACAAAAAAACCAAAAAAAAAACAACCAAAAAAAAAAAAAATCAGTACAATATACACAACTTCAATCGTATACATTTATGTACACATCCCAGTTTTATGTTACTCTCCTCTTTCCCCCCACCTTCAGTCATACAATCTTTCTCACTTTTGCTCATTCTTACAAGAGTTTTTACTTTTCATCATATTTCTAATTCCTGAATTGTTTCATTACCAGAGAATGACCGTTGTCTTGCTCATAGCTCTTTGGTATATTCCTTTATCACTAAATAAGCTAAAATTGCCAACTTATTCATTTCATCACTATTTCCTTTCATTAATAAATTCACAAATTTTGCCATACTTGGCTTTATTACATGCTGAGCGCAAGTAAGCCGCATTATTATTATTATTTTATTATCATCATTAAATCATGCACTTTATATTTGAGCAGATTGTATATAAAATTAATGCTCCGCGCTGCATAACTTCTGCCTGCGTTTGGCCAAATAAGAGTAAGTTTGTCTGCATTTGTCGGAAATGAGGGAAAAGCATGCACATTTCTGACAAATCAACTGATCTGGTGCTCTCAGGTGTAAGCTGGTAAAAATTCTGCCCTTCAGTCACATTGTCATCCTTTTCACCAATTTAACGGACATCAGCAAGGTAGATAGCACATTGGGAATTCTATTATTCAGGCACAGCAGTTCCGAAATGCTGAAGAATTATTGCCTATTGCTGACAGCGACATTTTTTTTTTGTGCTTAATCCATGGACCTCTTAGGATAAAAACAGCTGACTGCAAAGAATTTAAAGCTGTGGCTTGCATTTTATCGGCACAAAATGCGACCCCCCCCCCCNCCCCCCCATTTTTCTCTCTCTCTCTCTCTTTGTGCTAATAATATTAGTCTACCTGTTATGAAAAAGGTGTAAAAAGAAAAGAGCGAATAAAACCTCAGCATTTCTTTGACGAAATCGGATCCGGAAACAATCCTAAGAGATGCCGACGCATGCGCAATAACATTTTTTGGATTCATCGATTGAAATGAAAACATAGAAGCAGGAGGGGCCTCAGTTGCCCTAGTTGGAGTAGTAAAAGTCGATTTCGATAATTTATACGGAGAGGATGGCGTGTTCTTGAATTGTGCTTTGTGCAGCTTGCGTATCAGGTAAGTTCTTGTGGAATCTAGACCATGACCAGAACCCTACCACTTCAGTCAGTCAAGACTCAGTGTGTCTTTAGCGTAGTCAACTCTCGTCTACTCATCTGTTTAGTCTTTAGTGGGTTGTTTAGTAGTGGGTGTGATTGTCATTGTGACTCTTTCATTGGACTTGAAGACGGTAGACTAGAATAGTCTAGTCAAGGTCTAGATTTTTTTTGCACTAACAAAACAAATTTTGTAACATATTCAGGGTGTGGAAGAAAATTTCTGGGTAAAGATAATGACCCGTAACCGTCACTCACAAACTCGTAACCAACTTACCAAGCCCAACCAAGGCCGGTGTATTTTCTTTCTAGCCTTGCCAGTGTACCTAGACTAGATCTAAATTTATTCACAACCAGTTCCATAGTCAGCAAGTTTCAGTAGACTAGATTCCAGATCATCTAGTAGAGAGAGACCAGACTAGTCTAGATCTAGGTAGTCTAAGCCTAGATCGTTATGACTTTAAAGTTTAGAGCCTGTAGTCGTAGAGCTGTAGACTGTAGATTATTGTCTACAGTCTATAGACCTAGATCTATAGTCACTAATTTCATAAAGAATATAGAGTAATATACTAGATAGAGTGCAGGTTACTAATCAGACTACAGATTACCCTGGTCTGGTCAGGGTTGGCTCTGGGTGTGCTTAAATTCTCTGTGAATGTATGCATGCAGTTAACACTCTTTAACTGAGTAGTATAAATACAGTACCCATTTAGCACAGCACATTTTGGATACATTTGTATTATATGACTAAAAAGTAAAGCACAGGACAGAGGCATGTGGTGAGTGGATAAGAAACAATGATAATGATATTGATATCACTTTAGCTGAACATAAATTAATGGCGCAAATTCCCATTGTGACTAGCATAAATGAGGGTATGTTATCCACACAGTATTTTCTGTAGTGTCATAGATAATGAAAGTTTCAGCTTTCGGGAAAACGACCATTCTGTGCAAACCAACGTTGACTGTTCAAAAATGTGTTCAGCAAAGAAAAAGTTCTTATTTAGTTATTATATGCATCTTCTTGTGTGTGAGTGAAAATTCTATCTTGTGGAGAAATACAATACATTGGTATTGATTTAAATAAAAATATTAAAGAAAAATGAGTGACAGTCAGTGTTTTCTCCAGACTGTAATCCCCAGCCCCCCCTACAAAATACACTGAATGCGCACTAAATCCCTTTCTTTCCTGCACTCCAAAGACTGCAGTACATGAGAAAAATCCTAAAATCTCTCTGTCTTTCTACAGATTTGTGACAAATGGGGGGGTATGTTTACTGCAACTCATATGATATGGAGAACACTCTGGAGGGTTGTACCAACCACAGACCCACTGAATATAAGACTGTTACATTTTCTTTATTTGATGTTCCTCTTGAGCTGATGGTTTGCACATTATACCCCCACTCTATCATATCCTCTGTCTCTATACTGTAGGAGCCTTTTGATTGCTCGATTTGCTGTGTTAAACCCAATCTGTATGGTTTATCTTGATAATGCTCGTTTCAGTGTCTTTCAAGTTTGCCTTTTACCATTTTTCCCAATGTTTTCTGCTATAAAGCCTGCTTGCAGATGAGCTACTGTCATCCCTTTGGAGGAGGGACATTCGATTTTACAGCATTTTAATTTTCAGAAGTTGATGTTCAGTTATTAATGTCAGTGAGGTCCTCTGCCTCTGATTGTTCACTGACAATGTTTTCTCTAGACACTAGACCACATGATTGTGTAATTCAATCCATAAATTTCAAAATCCCCCAAACATAAACTAAATTTAATACTGATGTCCCCTTCATTCCTGCAGTCCTAAGTTTGCAAAATGCTAAAATTTTTAAAATCCCTTAAAAATTTATAAATCCACCCTCAAATTTCAGACAAGGGGTGAACATCTCCGCCATCTCATATGACCTGGAAAAAATACACTGCACAGGTCATCATCATAATTATCATGTTTAGCTTGGCTGAAATTGTTGACTCTGGCCCTGCCATTCGATATCATGTTTCGAGTGACTCATATCAGGACTATGTTATTTTGGTATTGATATCAAAACTGGATTGTTCAGATGCCTGATGTTCACTGGTTTATCAGCATGGTGACCTGCTTTATATTTATAACGAGCCAGTAATGCAAGGTATTTGATTTGATTTTTGGTTCCCGACTTGTTTCTTGACTGACAATTCAGTCGTGAGATCCACGAGATGTATTTTGAATTGTCGATGTGATTCAGTACTATTATAATATAAGTGGACACTGGTAGTTGATTTTACTGAAACTCAATTGATATTTCGGGTCTCAAAAGTAGTTGATTTTACTGACACTCAATTGATATTTCAGGTCTGGAAAGTATTTGATTTTAAAAACTAATACTCAACTGATATTCGGGTCTGGAAAGCTGTGGAAAGTTCTTATTTTGACTAGAGGCTCGTCTTTATGACGTAGTTGTTAAGCCCTTGTGACATGAGTATGCATGACCTTCTTCTTCTTGTAGAGCAACTCATAATCATAGAATCAGCAGGAAATAGAAAGTGCCTGATTTTTTTAGTAGAATTGGCAGGATGTAACCTCATTGTCTTCTTTGTGTGATTAGCAGCCTTTACAATCACACTTGTGCACTCATGCGTAAAAAAACTATCATGGATTCATGGGCATTAATCATCATGTTGCTGTTTAATGGCTTTTTTGAATTGGCTGTGCATTTACACAAACTGTTGTGCTGGCAAGAAAAAAAAAATAAAGAAAAAAAATCATACACGAGCAGGCTTATTCACTTGAAGACATTAATCTTCTTGGTTTAAAAATGTGCCTGCTGTAATGTAAAAAAGGGGCGTGTCAGTTGCGTGCTATCCTCATAATGCTAAACAGGGTCATCGCTTTGAGTTGACTGTCCTGTATGTGTGTCCTAAATAACAGTTGGAAATGTATGAAAATTGAATGTATAGGGGAGTATCCGGGAGGCGTCATTTCTTTTGATGTTGCAATTAATTTGATAGTGTGCTACACATTTTAAAATGTTATTGTATATGCCCATGCATAATGAGTTTATTTAGAGCAAAGGTTGTTTAAAGTCATTGTTCCAAATGACTGATGAGATGTTTTGCTCAAAAGTGTCAGCTGCTGAGTAGCTCAGGATTAACATAAGCAGAAAGACATTTACAATTGCAGTCTTATTGAAATGCTTGACTGCCCTGTCATTACTGTCAACAAATAAAAATTAACTTTCTTTAAAAATTATTTGACAGTCTGTAAGAACACAGCATCAGATCAAATTTATGTTGTTAGTTCGCCCTGTATATAATTTTTAAAAATAGTCCTAGTCCATGGTAAAGCTTTTCAGTTCAGTAGCCTCTGATTTGTGACTCATTATAAAGCCCACAATTTTTTATCATCGTCAGAGTATGACTCTTACGTAACTTGATACTTTTATTCTTGTAGCAAGAGAATATGTTATGATCCAGCATGTACAGTACAATCTAGTTGAGTCATTAATATGATATCTGATTAAGTTACATAACCCAGTGAGGCTACCAGTCAGCAGTCCTGTGTCCTCAAACATTAAATTATGCTATAAGGGGTGGGTGATACTTTCAGTCTTTTGTTACAACATAGTCTTATATGATCCTCTAGCACTTGACAGACTATGTCCTCCAGCATTTGACTCATTTGTCTGTGACTCATTTATACTTCTAATCAGCAAACCTTTTGGCAGAATAGTAGAGTAAGCTATAGATAAGATATGACTTGGTTGTGATACTTATAGTCTTGTCTTCCAATATTTGACAGGACTAAAATCACAGAGTACATAATCCAGTGATACTTTCATTTGTAGTAACACAGCTTTGTCTTTCATTTGACACTTGGCACACCAGAGTTGCCGTGTACTTGGCCCAGTGATCATTTTATTTCTCTGTTACAGCAGCCTTACAAAGTTACATCTTCCAACAAAATGACCAGACACAACTACAGGGTGCACAGTTTTCTGTCCTATATTTGACAAACTAAAACAAAACAATGTACAGTGTATATGACCCAGTAATACTTTTGGTCATTTGTTATAATAATTATGGAAAATAGCAGTCTTACTTTTTCTAACAATTGACAGACTGTGCTAGAGGGTGCATTACCCAATAATACTCTCAGTCATCTCTAACAACACAGTCTTGTTTTCCTCTTATACTTGACAGACTAACATGCAAAGCACCTGACCTACTGAAATTGTCAGTGATTTATCACTTTAAATGTCAGTGAGCTGTGCCTGACAGCGGTGTGTGACATTTCCTGTGGGGTGTCCTATCTTCATGAGAGAAAGTGGTGAGTGAGTGTGTTGGTTGGGGATTTATTGCAGGAAGAGGTTTTTGGGAATCCCTAGAAGGGTAGACGGTATATGAACTCGGGGTCATTGGGGATGTAAATTTATGAAAGGCTTGCTGACTTGAATTTTGAATTTCACAAGCCAAGATTTATCTTCAGTGTCATTTTTGTGAGTGAGGAATTATGATGTTTACCCTTCATCACCTGTTTACACTATTTTCTTCGAAATATCAAGGAAGTATCTGTACCGTAAAAGAATGGTTAAAATAGAATTTTGAAAGATTTGTGATAAATGAAGAGGCACATTCAAGATTACGTGCTGTTTTGACAACTAAATTTTGATGGAAGAGTTTCTAAACTCAAGTTTTTACTCATCTAAAAGAACTGACATTATAAAGAGGTGTTTGTAAAATGAAATTTATAATGTATTTTATCTGGTGGATTGTGGGACGTTAAGAAGGTTACAGAGAGCAGGGAATAATAAGCGAGGATATACTGTACTGATACTATTGAAATCAAAGACTGATTGCACACAGTAGAGTGAAACGTTTCTGTGCTACGTAAGATCATTCATTCTTATGATGTAAGTTATTCTCTGTATATTATCAGTATTAGATCTGCAGCTAGAATTTAACACCAGCAGCTCCTTACCGACACAGCGATGGCACCGTTGGATGGGATGGGATTTACAGTATTTGCGTCATCCAGGTTTAAGGACAGTTTTCGTGACAATCGGGTTAAATCTGCGATAGCTCGAGGTTATTATCCTTTTTGTAATAGCCATGACGTAAGAGGCAAGAATAATTACAGAACAGGGCCGTAGCTATCACTACCAGCCTCTACAAGTGGTGAGGTGTGAGGGTTTGAGGGTCTTTAGAGCCGATGAGTAACACGATTACATAATACTGTTATCACTTAACAGCAACGGCTTTTATAGATGGTGATTGACATCTAGAAAAATAAAATTATCAGTTTTCTTTTGTTTTTTTGGGATTTTTTTGGTGGGCGGGAAGGAGGGGGAGAGGAAGAATGGGGAAGGGATATTCGTAAGGAACGACCAGGTATAGAGGACATTTCAGCTTGCATGTGACACCAGCGTAGATAAAATAATAGTGGTTGGATCAGGTTTGACTAGATGTGTAAAATCGTTTGGGTTTTCCACCTGGGCTTAGCGATTAACTACGAGGACGTACGCCTCCGCCCGGGGAGGGGGCTGTAATCTGGGCCATGTAAAGAGATACAAACACATGTTGCTGCTTTTTACTCAGAAAGTGAAGGGGGAAAAAATGGGGGGAAAAAAAGGATTGAGGAAGATGTGGGGTTTGGGAATCATTGTTATCAGGTCCACAGTCTAGACATCTGTCGTGCTGTTGACTAAAAAATATCCTGTATCTGTACATGAGTTTCCGTCGGGTTTGTGCTCTAACCACCTCATGAAAATCCTCACTCTAGACTATATAAATGTAATATTTCAATAGGGTGGTGAAAACCGGGACAACCATTTTAATGTAACGCTAACAACAATAGCACATAGAATCAAAGGGAATGTCATTAAAATTGAAGATTTTTGCTTCCATATTGACGTAAAACTTGGCATGCCACGCCAAACTGAGTGATAGAAGAGCGCAGTGGCTCATAGTTTTAAATTCCGCATGAAATTGTTAAGTTGTTAAGTTTTTAGCTATTATAATGATTATAGTGCTGTCGCAGCTGTTGTACTAAGAATGCTGATCGTTTGCGTGAGTGAATGGAGTGACTTCGTATAATTATACGTAAACCACCGTCAGGTTTTCCTGAGGCCATGTTGAAAAAACCCAAAGGAGAAATAGCATTCTTATACCAGACAAGTCACAGTGACCAAAGAATAGATTTTTATTATAGCTTTATAAGGTCGAAGGCTTGATTCCTCTGATGTTTTTCTTTGTTTTTTTCGGGCATTGAAAACCTCAAAATGTGGCTTTATTCTGCGATATTGCTAAGAAAACTATTAAGGCCTACTCCCATTCAATTTAGTAGTGCTTATACATAATTATATATCTTTATTCTAGCGCAACTGTTCTGCCTACGTTCACTCACTTGTCCGTAAAATGTGTTTAAGCAAAGTGAAATTGTGAATACCCCCC
>JAWQUT010000248.1:862406-877549 GCA_033807755.1 Ellobium chinense | reverse complement strand
GGAGTAGACTGTAGCAATGAATCTGCAGTGTTAACAGTACTGTACTGGATTCATAATAGTTATAATAGTAGTAACACTGACAGTAGTTCATAGTGCTAAAGAGTTGTGTAGAAGCAGTGAGAATAGCAATGTGATGGTGGTGCTGCTCTCAAAGGGTTGCACAAAAGTGATCATTAGATCATCCATCCCCTCTCCCCCTCCACTTCACTGAGGATGAATTTTCTGATGTTTCATGAAGTTCGTATTAGCAGTATGAGTAGACGAGGAGGGGGATGACACATAGAAAACTTGTGATGCGGCTACCACCCATTCACCTAACCACAACACAGGTAACAGCAAATAATAGAGGAATGAAGACCGGTCCGCCCAGCATTGAGACACGAATTAGAAACTCCGGCGTTCTTTTGTGTAGGATCTTCAGCCATCTCTGTCCTGTGTTTGGCTGGTAATAGGGTTTCGATTAACGCATGTCACTCGAACGTATGTCCATTCTATTTTTCCCTTGTCCCCTTCACTGTTTTTAGATCTATCTCCACCGCTTGTCTCTCCATAGTATCCAATATTGGTGTCTCTTTATATATGGGCACAGTAATATCGTCCAGACATATGCGTTCATTTTTCTCCCTCGTACGAGTGTTACACAAATCAGTTGCTTGTGAATGTTTTTTGTTTGAGGTTTCTTTTTCTCTTGTGTTTGATCTCCATCCTAATGTTTTTTCTTCCTTTTCATCCCTTTTACATCTTCTGTTCTTTTTAATTCGTGCTGCTTTGATCTTATCGCTTGGTCATCTGCAGGGGAGGCCCAGTGTTTGGAAATTGCCGAGTTTTTTATATTGCGATCGTTGTTAGCTTAATGCTCTTGAACCATTTGTTTTTTTCCTCTGTGCGGCATGTGCCGTAAGGAAACATGAAGTTTTTCATCTTTTCTTTGTTGTTCAACTTTTGCTTATCTGTACAGTTCAATGAGCTTCCATGTTTTCTAATCTCTACTGCCTGCACGTTAGCTGATCACAAACTCAATGTCTTGTGTATTTAACCGATAATCTGAGTTCACTACCAGTGGCCGTATGCATAATCCATACGTTAGTTATCGTATTGCGTTAACCATGGTGAACACTGCTAATGTTTTGGGAGTTTCCCCTGGTTACCGCAGTGCGTTAACTAACGTACGGATTATGCATACCGCCACTGTCGTGTCGTGTAGGTTCCACCAACGGAAATCTGACCCACCCAAAGTAGTAAATCGTTATTACTGTGGAGCAACGTGGCTGAATGTAAGGATGTGGAAATGTAATCTCTTCCGACAAAAGGGCTTATTTTTTATCAAAGCAGTTCTTGAGAAAACTGAGTGTTGTGTTGAGAAATAGTTATTTGCTTCAGCAAATTTTTAAAATCTAATTTCTGTCACCGTATGAAGGTATTCATTATTTGGAAAGTACGTTTTGCTGGTCGATGAATATTGGCAAATGGATCGGGAGTATGAATGTGCACAAAAGTAATTCTTGCGGGTAAACCAACTTAAAACAGTTAGTCTTGTTGGAAGGTATTAGAAGGGCCTTAAAAGTGATTTTTAAAATCCAAATCCAATACCGTGTGTCCAGTTTGGGACTGGGGCTATTGAGACCAATAGCTTTGGAAGTTTACTTTGAAATAAATCTGAATACATGTACAAAGATTTTCAAAGGATCTGAATTAAATCGTCTGTCAATATCGCTCAGTGCTTTAGCAGTTGACCAGGATAATGACGAGATACTAAGTAAAAGGGGTTTCAATACAATTGGAATACGAGTGCTATCCATGATCAGATAAACTAAAAATTTTATATGGTGTGACTCAGGATGAAAATGTCCCTTCAGATGGTGGATGATGTAATTTATAACTTCAGAGTGTGACCTGTGGCGCAGTAACTTGAAACAGACACCGTGATGAATGTCCCAAAGGAAGTAATTTTCACATTATTTCATGGGACGTTTGTGTTCCCCAACCCACTAGAGGCTGACTAATCAGATAGAGCTACGCAGAAAATTGCGTTTCTAGCATACCCCTACCTCACAGTTAGGTCTATAGGGAAAGGGCTATTTGGTTGGGTTTTGATGGTAGTTTTAGCCCCCTAGAGCGGTTGCCCAATCTGGAGACTTTCAAAAACCCAAACATGGTTTCTTTACACGAAGAACATCACCGTCATCTGGTATTAGAAAAAACAGGGTGGACACTCGTTATAAAGATGGCATGGAAAATAGTCTAAGTTTACCTGTACTTTTAAGAAACTTCTCAAAACACATTTGTTCAAACAATATCTTGATTGACAATGACAGTCTGCGAAACCAAAAATTTATAATTATTTTAATATTGCAGTACATGTGTACAGAGTGTAGTATGCTTGGGTGAGTGAGCTGACTATTATATAATCTTATTTACTTCTCTGTGTAAAGCGCTCCGAGCCTGTATCTACAGGGGTGAGCGCTGTATAAATGCTATGTATTATTATTATTATTATNCCCCCCCCCCATTCAATGATACATTTCCCTAAGTGGCTCAGAGAGCCATAGATGAAGCTATCCAATGTTTTCTCTTTGAAATTAAAAGGAGGAGCTCCCGGGGGAGAGAGGGGACCTTGTGGAATATCAATATAATTGCGAGGAAGCTGATCATGTGCATTCACTGAGAGAGCAAATAAAACGAGAGATTGTACAATCAATAGAAACTGATTACTGTGCGGCTGCTGTTTTTATGAGATAGCCTTGGATTTAGGCCTGGGAGTTGGGCTGGTGAGGTGGTCCAAGGAAACAGAACACGCGAAATGACAGAAAACTCAGGGAAGGAAATGAGGACACTTGGCAGTGCTGGGGGTAATGATATCTTTGCCCTCAGAGGCGAAGTGAAATTCTAGACAAATTAAACATGAAAGATTATGGAACGCTTGCACGGTTTGAAGGACAGATTGAAGGATGAGGTGAAGGTCTCCTGTAAGATTAAAGGACAAAGGGAAGTAATGTTGGTATGAGTACATGCACGTGCAAAGTAATGCCGTATCGTTGTAATTCCGGGTGCAGTTTCCTCCCTTTAGTGATAGCAGTTCTGTCAAGCCTAGTCATCTACTGGCAGCGACCGATTTGAAGTTTTGAGTATCGCGACACGCGACATTCATGCTCTAAGTACCGAAAGTATCAGTTTTGTTTCGATTCTAATACAAAGGAGAGAGTAGGTATTTCGATCCTATTCAACACAACGGATATGTTTTATATATCTTTGGCAATCAAGGCATGACAACCTGTTACCGCTTACATCGAAAGTATCGATACTCACAAACGATATAGCCCGCAACTGCCTACTGTTGCGAGATTGCACGCAGTCACCAAAGCACAATCCATCGATTTGCACTTGACATTTTAGTTTTTTTTTTCCTTCTTTCTCTCCGCCTTTGGCATTGTTTGCATCTCCATCATAGCCCAGAATGTTTCTCTAGAGTCTGTTGCGAGACGCGGATGAAATAGTCAATATTCGGAGCGTGGTAAGATGGGATCTTAATAGAATATTGCATCATGTTTCTGCCCATGCGAATGGAATAATAGAATCACGATTCTGCTCATGCTATCATTCCAGCGATGACTAATTTAATCGGCA
Source organism: Ellobium chinense (assembly GCA_033807755.1). Taxonomy (NCBI): domain Eukaryota; kingdom Metazoa; phylum Mollusca; class Gastropoda; order Ellobiida; family Ellobiidae; genus Ellobium; species Ellobium chinense. The sequence goes on along the minus strand of JAWQUT010000248.1, from coordinate 873,925 downwards.
ATTTTCATTTTAGGAGAATAACACTTGGTTCCCGCTTCATTGGAAGGAAAAGAGTAAGGAGAGAAAGTTACAATTATGGGAGGTGGTGATTATTCAGGTAATTTTATGTAGAAAATAGCAGAGTTGAACTCTGATAGCACAACCAGTCCCTTCTTCGAATGAAGTTTCTAAGGGTTTACTATTAAAACTTTTGTATTATTCATAGTGCTGTTATGGGTAACAATACAGTTGGGACTGTCAATTGGGGGTGTGCAAAGCAGGAAATTACATTAAGCAGTACTTGTGTTAACAGAGTGTCAGTGTATTTTGTCATCGGAAAAAATATTAGGATTTAGCGGATGGATATTTAGACAGGTGGACCATTTTTTTTTATCGCGCAAACAGATCATTGTTGTATAGGGTTTGATGAACAAAAGCGATGCATAATAATAATAGTGCTGTAATAATACAGATCTCTTAAGTTTTCAAGATAGGCTCTCTTATGGGCCGTTATGGCAGAGAGAAGCCACGCATTTGGCATTTCCTGGCGCTACGATCATATTGAACCTTACGAACTAGACGTGAAATTCATATTTGATTTAAGTTCGTATCGTGCAGTGTAATAATAGAGTTCTTCTCAATCTTCCAGTTAAGATCTTCTACGGACTGTTATGGCAGATAGTGGCACGCGCGTTTGGCATTTCTTGGTGCTATGATTAAATTGCATCGTGCGAACATGATGTGAATGTCACACTTGATTCTAGTTTTTAAGTTCAGTGTAATATTAGATACTGTATCTTTTAAGTTTTCAAGTTCTGATCTTTAATGGACCATGATGCAGAGAGAGGCACGCACATTTGGCATTTCCTGGTGCTGTGATCATATAGCTCCGTACGTACGAACTAGACGTGAAATTCACATTATTTTGATTCAAGTTCGTAACGTGCAGTGTGATTGTCACACCAGGAAATATTCGTTTATCGCATGCCCACAAATCTGCCGTAACGGGTTGTAAGTGGTCCGAATTTGAAAATAAAAGCTCTCAATGTATTGGAACAAGCCTCTCGTTGCGGTCGGTATATGGTTGTGTTTTATGTTCTAAGTGCACTCGTGATCTTGTTTGAATAATGTCCCTGTTTACTGGAGTATCATTTGATGGATTAAGGACATCTCCTACATCCGGGCACAGTAATGTTTAGTAGGCTGCTATATGTATATCTTAGTGCATTTGATACGGTGCCAAAAGGTCGCTATTTTTGTCCTATTATTACAGTTTCAACATATTATTTCATGTTTTTGCAGTAACAGCTGCCTGCAAATTGTGGTTCATTGTTGTAACAGATACCTGCAACTCTAAAAGTTGTTTTTAATATTTTATATAAAGCTGTATGATGTATGTCCTGCATGCTTTGCACGCACTGTTTTATGTGTCATTTTGCACATCAGAGTGTTCGAAACACCTTGTCCAACATTACAGTAGCCATGGGGTCAAATATCATGTTATCAAAAGTTTGTCCAACTCAAGAATGATATGAAATATTACATGTATTATCAATCAAGACAAGGATCACAGTTTACCCGTAAAGCGAAATGTATTGTATCACATCTGGTGTAGCAAAAAACGCGATATATATGGCGTATTTGATGATAAGACAAAATCAACGATCTGCACACAACTTCATGTAAATGCAATTAAGGTTTTGTCTACTGGAACAAAGAAGTAGCCGAAGAGATATATCATTTTCCATATTGAGATTTCGACAACAGGACATCGGTAGATGATATTAGATATGATCACAACCAGGAAGAGGTTGAGGAAATGCAGTCAAGCAACACGGAAGAACTCGAGGTGAATTAAAATCCAGGTGCGGCAGAAACAAGGGCAAGGAGAAGATAGATTTGGCCACATTGTAGGGCGAAACAAAGAAAAAATAAAGCTATGAATAAGGTGCCAGTTCTAAGCAGAAGGAATCTTTTTGGATTTATTCGGTCTGGTGCGTTATTTAACAGCTGTGAGCATCCGGAAGGCTCAGTTGAAAGATTGGAACTTTATACAAAAGGAAGCCTTACCTCGTGCTATCGTGATGAAACTGTTTGGTTTGTGTGACTCAAGTTTATTTTAGAACGTTATGTCTGACTGACAGGTTACGGAATTATGGACACCCACGTGATCTTACTGAAATAAGATTTGTAGCTTGCTTATCGTGGTTTGTGTTTTAGTGTTTAACTTTCCCCAGCAGACGGGTATGGTGTATTAGAGACATTTGGCCATTGACAAATGGGTCTCTATGGAAGAATTTTCCTGGTACCTCGTGCAGTGGTGATGGAATTGTTTCGTTTGTGTGACTCGAGTTTATTTTAGAACTTTATGTCAGACTGATAGGTTACAGATTTACCGACACACCACACGAACTCATCTAAATATAACGAAGCTTGCATATCGTGGTTTGTGTTTTGGTTTTTAAGGTCATGTCGTATTGGACGAGTTGTTTAGTCGTGTGGTTCAGTTTATTTTAGAACATTATATCAGATTGGTACGTTACAGTGTTACGACTTACGGACACTCCGTGTGACCGTACGGAAATAAAAAGTTGCTTGTGTCTCGTTGTTTGTGGTTGGTTGGTAGTTGGACATGGCTGTATTAGAGACAAAGCTTAAATCCCTGTTTAGCCACTGACAAGTGGGTGTCTTTTAAAGACGACGTGAAGCACTCAAGGAAAAATTTGCCAGATGCAGGATGCGAACACAAACCTTTCGCAACATGGGATATAAGCGCTGTACCAGTCGGTCAGCCCGTCGAATTGCATGCATTTTAAACATGGAGGAAGTGACGATGTTATGTGAATGTTGAGTCATGGAATGTAGATATGACTTCATACAGTAGAGCTGAGTTGATCTTTATTGACTTGAGTACACGGTTAAAATGATGTAATTAAAATCCACCCAAATGACTCACCTCCTCGAAAGAAACGGAAAACGTACTCGAAATGTCTTGTAAGGTCTGTCATATGAAGTCTCTCAACTCACGTTTTTTTTTGTTTGTTTTTTGTTTTTTTCGGTTGCAGTAGAATATCGATAATGAGTATGCACTTGGCGTGTGAAAAAAGTATGCAAGGTATTACTGGGATGCATTTCTTTCTTTCTTTTTCTCTCAATCTCACTTCTTTCTCTTCGTCTTCACTTTCTTTGATTGATGTAGACTGTGTATTGAATGTGTGATATCGGCCCAGACCCTAATAAAGACTCTGAGGCTTGAAAGAGAAATCTCTGTAATCGACGCCCACCTAAAAAATAAGATAATAGTATCCTAATAAATCCATGCTCATGAAATTCATATTTAATATGTTAATAAGGAGATGCACTTATTGAATGTATACTTAATATTGAGATTCCTCAGTGTGTCAGTGAGGCAACATGGAATCTCAAGAAATCGGTCTGTCTTCCGAATTTGTGAGAAAATTTACTTGGGATAAAGAGACGAAAAATGTAAGCATCCTAGAGAATGGAGAAAGAAAAAGATGGGGGAGGAGCGAATCCAGTGTTTGAAATTCGAGATCATTTGAAATTCGAGATCATGGGGTCGCTTATAAATATACTGACCTGATGACTTAATTCAAGGCAAAAGCGATAACCCTTGTATGCATCCATAAGACGTGACACCATTGTGAGTGGTACGCTGTCACAAGATTTTTAGCTCCCTTAAGTGTCGGCACTTGAAGTTTTTTGGACGTCCTGAGTGGCTCCCGCCTAACGTTTCCTCCTCTGTTTCTCAAGTCCGAAGTGGCCACTTGATTTGTCTAGTGTACTGTCAAACTGCAGTAGGACATAACACGTGGGCGACGATCTCTTTGAACGTACAGTGAAACCTCGATAGTAAGTACTCGTTTAGTAATAAGTATGTTTTGTTATTAAGTACGAATTATAGATGCACAGATTCACTATTATTCTGTCATTTCATTTTTCAGGTGAATATTGATATTAAGTATACCCCAATAAGAAGTATACTTTTTGCATGCATCAAGGCATAATCGAGGTTCCGCTGTGAATTATCCGAATTCTGTATTACTGCAGTACCTCCCTCTTCCTCTGCTCCTAGCGTAACCCCAACTTGAGTCGTACGATAGGTGATCTCAAGTCAGCTGTTTGAGCAATGTACTTATACGTAGTGCTGTCTAGTAACGTGCGTTTCCCTCACTTCTGTTTTGTGGTTTACTTCAGTCTAAATTGACTAGTCTAATATATGTCTGCGTCCCTGTGACATAATTATGTGTTATTTACCCATAATACCAGGGCAGCAAGTTCGAAATATACAGATAATGGGTCGCTGTCTGTTGCCAGGTACATGATATCACGTAAGGGCCAGACAGGTTATTGAGAACATTCGTTGTCTTTACTTAAAATAAGCATCTCTACTGTCTTATTCTCCCTGTTTTTGTTTTTTTATGGCCTTTCCTTCATTGGGAAGTCGTTGGATGAAGTCTGATGTCTTCCAACAAAAGGGCTTATGCATGGTAAAACTGCCTTCAAGAAAACCGAAGTGTTCTGTTTGAACATACGCTGATCGAAAATCTGTAAGTAAATTAATAGGGCTTTTTCATGTTTGCGATAGTAAAGTGCCTGGAGATGAGAATTGACATAGATCATAAATATGAAAAAAAAAATGGAGGGAGAAGCAACGCAAACTCCCTTTTTTTCAGATGACATTAGAATTAGGGTCGAAGATCAGGATGCACATACACGCAGAGCAGGGACCTAACAGCGATATTTAACCCCTTTGTAAATTATTAATAAACCATCCCAAATTTCCCTAACCCCAGCCTGTGCATCTGTGGTTTCAAATGTTTGCTCCATAACACTCACGTCAACCGCTCACGTAGATAATTTGAAAGCTTTAACCTGTGGTAGTTTAGATGCTGGTACTTGCATATGTCGCCAACGTCCCTAGTGATGCAAAAAGTAATACATAGACAAATTTTGGTTGTATTTTATACAGAATAATTATAGGCCGGTTTTGAGGAGAGCGGTAGAATTCAAAATTTAGAGATGATTTCAGTTAACTCCGGTTCCTAGGACACTGTTGGAATTTTGAAATGAACTCAGTTGACTCCTTGACTACGTATGGCATATTATACATGTTATATCATTCCTAACCATTTGGCCCAGACAGTAAACAGCGTTTGTATGTACACGTAGAGTCCAGACGTAGCTTTCCTGTATCTAATACGAATAGACCCCTATGCCTTATTTCATACGGACCCAAGGCGCAATATAGTCATAAATCGTGCTGAAGCACTGTAAGATCTTAACTCAAACAACCTACGCACAGGTTAATAAGGGTAATTTAGTGACGCCAATACCTAAAGAAAAAAAAATGACGTAGAAAAGAGAGTTAAAGTTGCAGCACCTATGTGGGCCTCTTCATTCCGTCTAGCGGCTGTTCACAGCCCTGTTTAAACTTTTCAAACCTCAATTTTAAAGAATACGACGCAGGCTCATCCATCAACCCGAACGACCCTTGTGACATTTTAGCTGCACACTGCGACACCACGTAATAGCACTTACACAATGGGCCCTTCTCGACAATGATTTGTAATGGCCTGTAATCTCGGCTCTGTAATGTGGCTGTCTGGGTTATCTGGAGTACACTGGGGTCACACTCCGCTCCGTTTGTGATCTTACGGCGGTGCACTGCTAGACCTGAGACAACTTCATCATCGTCGTCATCATCATCATCATTTTCGTTCAAATATGAAATACTCTCAAGACTGTGGCATGAAAAATTTAATAAACGTTCCAAATTTTTGGACCTGTGTTCTTCTTCAAGGAACATAAAATAATGCGTAAAGAAAGATCACACGAACACACATTACGGTATAACACATAGGCAGGCGAGATCGAATCGAAACAAACTGCAAATAAAGGGGCAGAAACTAGAACTTGACTCATAACAATCAGGACGTAACAAGGACGTCATCATCATCATCTTCATCTCTCTCTCTCTCTCTCTCTCTCACTCTCTCTCTCCCTCTCTCTCCACACACACACACACACACACACACACACACACACACACACACACACACACACACACACACACACAAACACACACACACACACACACTCTCTCTCTCTCTCTCCCTCTCTCTCTCTCTGGAGCACGGATTATACCTACACCTTGGAACAGACCGAAAGTGTACGTATTAACAGAAATATGTATTAACCATTAACATACTCCTAGAGAACAAAAATCGGGACCAAAAATACTGTGTTCAGAATCCGTGTTAACGTACTAAGCGGACCCGTATTAAGTGTGCTCACTGCGTATATATAGGTCAAACTCTTCAGTAGATACGGTTGACGGTTACGGGACATTTTTGGATATCGTCATGGTTGAATATAGTGAATTCCAAAATAATATGCGCAAATTGGCCCCTTTACATCTCAAACACGTGCAGAAATACAAATTTTTCTAGGGGTTTTGCCCCCGGACCCCCACAGGAAAGCTGTCGCTGGACCCTGCCACGGGGCCTATACAACCCCCTGGACCTCCAGCCTGATTTTCAGTAAATTCAAAGTTGAACGTCTGGAATGTACACTGCGCAAAGTACAGGGGCACTGACGCATTTAGTGCCAGCGGTTGCGTTCAACCGCAGATCACAATAATGGTACGACACTGTGATAACGATACCACTTATGGAGAAAAATACTGTTTTAAGATATTCGGGTAACGTCAGTGGAAAGAAAAATAACGGCTCATGGAAACGACACAGCGATACAGGATCAATACTGAATGCACCTGGTTGCAAAATTATAGTCATGGGGAGACTGACGACAGTATTGTATTCTAAGGCCTACTGAAAGCTACTGGGGTTTTCTGTGTTCTGAGTTCTCTGTCGTGTGTGAGTTTATTAGAAACCAGCAGGGAAGGATATATATATCAGACTAAGTCTTGCTGGTGAGTGACTGTTTCATTTTGTTTTGTTGTTCTAGAGTAATTGGTTGGTTGGTCTTCGTTGGCATCGAAATTCATGCGGTTGAACTAATGTTGTGAGTCTGAAATGGGTAGTCGGTTACAAGTTTGCCTCACTGGCCAATGGCTTTAAGGTGGGTCCTATTGTTGATTGATTTGTGATCTTTTTCGTCCCGTAGGGCGGAGAGCTCCATTAATTCAGATGTGCAGCACATAACTGTGTTATTGATTGATTGATTACTTGATTGATTGATTTATTTATTCTTTCTCTCGCTTTGGGGGTAGATTTTGCAGGACAGTCATTACTTCCAAGCTGTGCGCTCTGTAGCACCTTAGTAGTGGATTCCCTTACACATTCACCATTGTATATCATTATGCCCCTTTTCATGGCACTTTGCGTACGTTATTGCATCAGAGTATCATTCTCTTATTTCTTCTCTCCTTCGTTTAGTTTATTCGTTCGTTCGTTCCTTCCTTCCTTCCTCATTTATCATTTTCATTCATTCATTCATTCATTCATTCATTCATTCATTCATTCATTGACACTATGTTTGCTTAACCCTATTACCATAATACCTGATAGTATTCATCCGGAGTCAACGTGATGAAATTTTCTTATGACCAGTCATCCCGTCGTCTTTATCGCGATAGTGTTCTGAGATACATCTCAGTTATGTTATCTCTTCTTCCCGTTCGCGTATCTTTGGTGCATGGGACCATTCTTGCCCAGATCAGCAATGAATAACGCAAAGACTAACACACACTGTAACAGTAGTGCCCACGATTCATGTCTCAATTCAGTGTACTCCGCTTTATCGCAGTTCGCTTAGTAGAATTTACTGTTTTGTTTTCAGGAAAATGTAAACGTGGAGAACAGCCAACTCCGCATAATCGCACCTTTTTCTCATGCTCCCGCGGAGTTGCGATTATGCGCTGTCGATTGCACAGCTGGCCTTGCGGATCACCTTACACTGAAACTCTTTAGCTTGTCTTAAGACCTATCATAGATACGGGTGGGGTGCCCAGCAGGTTCAGCTTGGTAGGGAGGTGGGAGGGCATTGTTGTGGTTAAATCATTTTGTGAAGGCGACATCTTTTTTTTTTCTGATTCCCTGAATTCCAAAAAAAAAATAAAATAGAAAAGATCTCAACTGTTGAGTCCAGACTAACTAATGAAGGCCTCTGCCTTGGAGAGACCCTCTTCACAGTTTTTCTTGCACTTCTGCCCTGGAAGCCGCACCCAGAGGGTTCATTTCTAAGATACGAATGCACGTTTCGTAATAGGCAACAACGAACAGTATAACACTGGGAATAGAACACGAACCTCGCTGTCTGTATTTTGAACACTCTTCGCAGACCCTATTTTGGCCCGCAGACTGTACGGTGGGGTATCTCTGTCGTCGTGATGACCTATTTCGTGACGTGTGGAATGTTCATCCCTGGGTAGGTTCTCACGGGAGAACAGCAGCATTTTTTTCATTTTTGTTATAATAACACAATGATGGCTTGGGATGTTTAAATTCCACTGTAAGTGCTTAAGACAGGTTAAGTTTAGTGTTACATAGCTAGCGTAGACCGCGGATGGATCAGGTCCTCTTGGGCGAAGAAGTGGGCTTAGTTTAGTATTGTTTCGCTGATGGGTCGAGGAAGGAGTGCAGATGGAGCAGGCGCTTTTTAAGCGAAGCAGCGTGCTGCACTTCAAGTTTCGATTACGTTTCTAGACAGATGGCAGCGCATACAATCTAATTTCCTGAAATTTTTGTCCCCATGTTCTGCCGTCTCTAAAATAATCAATAGCAGTTCCGCAGAATGGCAACTCTCAGGAGGAAGTTTTTTGTTGTCGTTGTTGTTGTTGCTGCTGTTGTTGTTGTTGTTGTTGTTGTTGTTGTTGTTGAGAACCATAGCCTGAAACGTATCACCTGAGAGATGTCTGTATTCCGTATCATGCGACCGTGGCGTATCTATAGGATAGAGCACTGGCTTCCCCTACCCCTGACCCCTCCATCTCCTTAATTCAATCCAACAAAAAAAAAATGGCCGAAATGTGTTCAGAGAGTTGTATGATGCATCAGCCGGATGTCTGTAATTGATGTATTCAATTTTTGTAATGAATCCTTCTTTCATCCTTATTAAGGAAGTCCTAGCCACGCCGCTGTAGATTTGTGTGCACTGTTGGCTGTCTAGACAGCATGGGTTTTTCTCATCACGTAATGATATTGATCCAGTCTTCAGTTGCGCATTAGGTTTGCATTGCCGTGTTACCACACACAGGAGGGTGGAGATGTGGGTAGACCGATCATTACCGATGTAATTCATTAAATGCATTTTCTTTTTAGGCGTCGCTCTCGGTAAACATGGAAAGGGAGTAACGTTGTCAGGTTGGCGCCTAAGGAGCCAAAAAATCGACTACTTTTCAGGATACTTAGCGGTCTTTTTAAAGTCCTGGCTACTTGGCTACTCTTTGGCTTGTTTCTATGAGTTGAAATTTTATCTCATCTATGTACAACTTTCCATTATTTCCACGTGAAAGCAGTATGTATTTTACTGACTACTTAGCCCAAGAGAACTTGGAATGCACACTCCGAACCTGATTTTTTTTTTTTTTGTTGTTGTTCTAATGCCATTTCTGGTCACGTGCCATCTCTTCACAGTTGACATCTTAGTATAATGATTATGTTTGGCATTGTTTCCGTTTTTAAAACGATGACCACTTTTGAGGGATTTTGATGGCGCTGTTTTGGTTAATTTTCAAGTTGAGTTTGGCTCCTTTCAAGAATTGCACCTGGTAAAACTGAACGGGAGTAATATACTTTTAAATTTTTTTTTCTGTAAAAGGGAGGCGAAGGGCTGGAAACAAAGCAACGTACTAATGACTCTTTGACGTGGGATTTAGGTAAGATTCAGTTTGCTTTTGATTGTTGAGCAGAGATGATGTACTCTCTTATCGAGCAAATGATTGGGTGGGAGGGGGAGGGGAGGGTATGGCTGGGCATGAGATAGCGGAGCTGGGAGGAAGAAAGGATAGGGGAGGGGAGAAGATAGGATGTCAGAGGTGACGTTTTAAGATAACATCTACAGCAGTTAGCTTGCGGTAACTACCCTCTTCCACAGTTCAGTTTAGCTCCAATCAGCTGAGTGAACTGAAGCGAGGTTAAAAAATAATAACATACTGTTTAGGCAGACAAAAATAACGATACCTAGTTGTCATATACATCTAGATAAAACAGTGGAACTACATAACCACGGGCAAGAACATCTAGATAAAACAGTGGAACTACATAACCACGGGCAAAAACATCTAGATAAAACAGTGGAACTACATAACCACGGGCAAGAACATCTAGATAAAACAGTGGGACTGCATAGCCACGGGCAAGAACATCTAGATAAAACAGTATGACATAATAACTACATAACATAAGTGAGAAAAGATAATTCCAGCCATAGACATCCTATGCAATGTGTGGTGACGTTGGACAGTCATGGGTGCATGCCGGTCTTTGTACAGATCTTAATATAGAATAGATTCTACTGAATGGAAAAATGAACCGTCATCGATGTGATCAAAACATCAAGAATTGCATATAGGGTTACATAGAGTAGCAAGATTTAAGAGAGCATATTTACTTTGAGTGGAGAAGAGTTTGTATGACTTTTCTTTTTTTTCTGTATTTAAATGTCTGTAATAATGTGTCCTCTAAGAGCGGGCGTCTTTTACATGCAACTGGTTGCATTTAAGCAGGGCATAAAGTTTGTCTAGAAGTCGTAGGCCGAATTAAAATAGATAGAGCTTGCTAATGCGCTCGTCAAGATTACGTAACAGCTACCTGCTTTAGTGGGTGAAAGCTAGTTACGTGTTCACACAAGATTCATACCATTTCTTGAGGCCTGTGACAGAGTATCAGAATAGTAGTTCTGGAATAGAGATGTCACTTTTTAGGAATTGGCTGATTTCAGGCTTTTTTTTTTCCTATGATTTATCCGGAAAAGTTAAATGTTTAACATCACAGCTCAATAACTCTGACAGATGAGTCACTCTTCACAAACGTGTAACCACAAAAAAGTTCAAGCAATTTAAAAAAAAAATAGTCCAGGCTCTGTTAGCATTGCTGCATATATAATGTTGGATATGATTTTTTATCATTTTCTAGAAAGTGCGTGTTTGAGAATAAATTAATTTTTGGCGTGTTTGCATGTACTGGTCTTTTAGTCTATAATTGGGTAAAGTCATCTTTGAAACGACGCGGCCAGAGTACGGGGGTTGGATACAAAGAAGTGTTAAGGAGGGTGTAGATCCTAAAGTAAACCTCTGTCAGGTGACCACTGATTCAGAGGATGACACGAAATGGGGGAAAAATGTGTGGGGGAAAGAGTTAAATTTATATCTCGTATAAATCGAAAGCATGGGCGAGGGAGAGTTGTTTTTTTTTTTCTAAACAGGGGCGAGAAAGAAGGGTTTAAGAATGATTGTGGTAAGCTATGCTGGCATGTAGCCTACACGCAAAATCAATGTCCATTTCCTTTGCATCCTCCACCCCAGTGTATGGACGTATCATGACATATATATATAT
>JAWQUT010000248.1:793324-819977 GCA_033807755.1 Ellobium chinense | reverse complement strand
CACACAACACCAACATCACCACTATCATGCGCCCAGCAGAATCTGAAGAAGTACTTTACATTAAGTTAGCATGAAAAGAAAAGAAAAAAAAAACAAAAAAAAACAACAACCAAGAATTGTAAACACTGGAAATAAGTGCAGTGTACAATTATGCACAGATCTAGTGGGTGCATATCTATGCTTATATCTTATTGTTTACCTGCACAACTGCTTTTCATCACACTTATCTTCCTTGTTGACAAATGGCTTTATACGATCATGTACTTCTCCTCTCTCTAATCCTTTAAACCCTTATCTCGCATCATTAAAATCCCTTTTCCCAAGGGCTCTTGACATTGCCATGACGTACAAACTGATTTTTAGGTCTCTGGCGGTACGCACTATTAAGGACAGACCGACATATCGGTTTTACGAGTTCAGATGGATGGAATCTGTGGAGCTCAACCTTATATATCGATATGTATATTAACGTGTATATCAACACGTATATGTTGTGTTTTCCCCGAAGTGTAATTCACTGAATGGATTGAGATGATGTTCCAGGACATGGGGTTCTATCGTAAGACTGTCGAGAAGCAGGAATTTGTATTTTACCGAACACTTAGAAGATTTGGTTGGTAGGTTGTTTGGCGGTACAATGTAGTACTGATAATGCGTACACTTTGAGACAGACTAAAATGTACTTTTGGACAGAAATACTTACTGACCATATACGTACCCTTAGAGAAGAAAACTCATGACCCAAAATACTGTACTCAGTATCCGTGTTTATGTACAAAGCTTGTCCGTGTTAAATGTGCTCCATTGTATTTACAATCCCGTAGAGTGGTTGCCCCTTTCGGAAACTTCCAGACACTCTCAAAAAGAGCCAAAGTCCCCAGATGGAATAACATCAAAGATAAAGGATAGATATTGAAGCGATTAAAGTAATATGCTTGAGTGCATGTTTGTATCGGCTACTGGAATTTATCCCATGCGCGTGCAAAACATTATAAAACTATTTCTGGACATGTCTTTGTGCGTTCACAATACGCTTTGCGCTGAGAAGTGTCTAGACTACATGTGAAGCTGATGGTGTAGCTAGTGAGGAAGTTGGCTTGGAGTTTTGAATCGATGCGCATTCGAGGTAAGACTCAATCAGCAGGTCATTACTTCCCTTGCCCAATACGCCCTGTGGATGTCACGTTCTCTTAAGACACGATCCAACAGTCGGTCAGTTCAAGTCGCTGGTGATCTGGGTAAACCTAGTATGTGTATCTGAGGAAAATTTGAAAAAAAAAATGGTAACAAATAGTATAGACTGTTAAGTTACCCTGACTCTTTTTGATCTGCTGGGTTTTACCAGATTTGAACAGTTTTTACAGCCCAATGAGTCCAAACTTCTAACCAGATTTTAGCCAAACATTGACATACTTGGTTTTATTACTGGATGGCTGTAGAATTGTAACCGATCGCTGGTAATCGAGTAGATTTAAAAATCTGTGCCTGTGGTAATCGTGCATAACGATCGTGTGGTCGTTCCCACAATATCTCGAATCCACATTGTCTCGAGTCTGCACTATTCGATGAAAGCTGGAGCACTCGATACCAAGACTGTGGTACTTTCAGGATCTTAGCTAAACTTTTATCTGTATTTATCCCCTTGGGAACAGAATTCCTGACTATTATGGGCAGTTAATTAGAGTTAGGGTTGTCTCTCCTTGTGGGAGTTGTTTGCCCCTCGTTGAGCTTCCTGTGGGCGTTCCGCATTTGTGTGTGTGTGGTTTTGGTGTGTGTGTGTGTGTGTGTGTGTGTGTGCGCGCGCGCGCGCGTGCGTGTGTGTATGAAAGAAGTGAAATGAAAAAAAAAAAGAAGGGAGAGAGGGATAATTTGTGCATTTATTAATTTTTGCTGTGGGCATGTTGTTTAGCACTGACAAAAAAACGGAACAGTTAGTCTGGTTGTGGCAGAAAAACTGAGAACGATTATAAAAACATCTACACCGACTTCGCCACTTATTGTTTGTTTGTTGTTGTTGTCGTTGTTGTTGTTGTTGTTGTAACTGTTGTTGTTGTTGTTTTTGCTGCTGTTTTTTGTTGTAGCAGAACATTTCAGATTACGAGACAATAGCGATTGCTCAGCTATCCGATGGTTTCGTCTAACTTGCATATGATATTATCCTTGTAACTATGACATTCTTCAGTTGTTGTTGTTGTTGTTGTTGTTGTTGTTGTCGTTGGTGGTGGTGGTGGTGTTTGTTTGTTGTTGGTTTGGCATTATCCACACTCGATACGCACGGTCAGTTGTCGCAAACAGAAATTACTAATTCCCATTCGACGACCCCACATAAGAATATATACATATTTATAAAGTAACCTAACCCGCCCGTCCTGCCTCATCTCTCTGGACCAACGCGGAGGAAATGCGATCGTTGAGTAACATTAACAGAGGCTGCACGCTTCTCTCTTCTGCCACCGTCACAGACAATACCAAGTCAGTCTTAGATATTTTCTTGTTTGGCAAGGGTCACGAGCTTGGTTAAAAGGTGAAATTAAAAAAAAAAAATCCAAGTTGTTCCAGTCTGGACAGACCAGCAGACTCGGAATGATGACAAAGAGAGGATAAGGAATTGCTAACGAACATAAAAAAAGGCTGCTCGCTGACCCATTCTACACCCTCACAGACAACACCATCTAAGATTTTGTATTTGTTGGCAAGGGTGAAAACCTCAGTTTAAAAAAAATGTGAAAATAATAATATTTTAAAAAATAACACACTGTTCCACCCCGGATAGGCTAGCAGACTTGGAGTACTGACAAAGGGCGGAGAAGGAGTTGTTAATGAACATAAACAAGAGGCTACCGGCTGATCTCTTCTGTCACCCTCACGGACAACACCAAGACCATCTTGGAGATTTTCTTCGTTGGCAAGGGGCAAATCCTCATTGTTGAAAAGAAGTAAAAATAATAATATTTTTTAAATGGCACATGCTTCCACTCTGGACAGGCTAGCAGACTTGGAGCACTGACAGGAGGAAAAGGAGTTGTTAATGAACGTAAATAAAGGCTGCCTACTGCTTCCCTTCTCCCGCCCTCACAGACAATACCTAGTGAATCCTAGATATTTTCTTTGTTGGCAGGGGTCACAAAACCTTAGTTCGAAAAGCTTAAGAAAAAAACAAACCAACCACATGGTTCCACTTTTGACAGGCAGGCAGAGTGGCAGTAATAACAACTTCAGTTTTATCTGGACAGCCCCCAGGTGGTTGTCCTGGGAAAAAACGTCCATAGTAACAACGGCTCAGGTGCCTGGCCAGTAGGAATGGACGGTTCCAAGGTTTCTGGAATCGAGTTTATTCAAAGTATCTGAACTTCTGAATCGGAAGAAGCGTATACGCTTCCAGTGTCTGCTTCAGGTCATATGATTTGGGGAAGACATTCCCCCCTTGGTGTAACTTTCAGGGAGGATTTGTTAATTTTTAGAAAGATTGTAGGATTTTCTTAAGCAGTGCAGACTTTACAGTGCAGGAAAGAAGGGGAGATTGACACACGTTCTGTGTATTTTTATGAGGAGATTTTGAAATTTAAGGGATGAATCACGTGAACGAGCGGTCTGGAGAAATCACTGTTCTTGTCAGATCTAACGGGTAGGGAGCCAGGTTATCAATCTAGGACACATAAGTAAATTTTAGGGGTTGAGGAAACAAGAACATTTCACTTCCTAGATGTAGGAGACAGTCCGATGCTTTGTAGGAGTAAGGGACTTTTCCAAATCCCAAAAGTTGAATCACACACAGGTATGTATGTGATTCAACTTTAGGATTTGGAAAAACTGCTTACTCAATCTAAGCACTGGATGACTATCACATTTCTGCTTTTTTAACGGTGTTAGTATCATCAAAAGTTATTAATCTTTGATCTTAATAGTTATTATTGCAATTGTCCTCATATAAATGAGGTATTGTCCACCTTGGATATGACTACGAAAACAATACTTAAATGTCAGAACCTGTTTATTCAAGATCTGTGGGTAATAGTTGCTGGGATTCAGGAAACTGAGGTCTGTTTATATATATTTCGACTCCAGTGTTTGGAACGGATTCCAATTGATTCTTGATATGGAATCGAGAATCGAATTTCGGAATCGGAATCGGCCTACCCCTGCTGGTCAGTATGGTCAGGTGGTTTGTGAAGTGTTTGATGTTATTGTCTTTGGCGGTGTACGTTCTCAGCAAGTCAGTTTTGAAAACTGAATCCTAGAATTCTCTCCGAGAAGACGGTCTCTTTCCAGGTAGGGAAAATGGATATATAGTGTTAACAACCCAACGATGGGGTCAGGGGTCATCTTGCGGTCAGAGCAGTATGTTAGATAGTGCTGTCTATGGACCATCTTTACTATATTGTTTAATTGAATGAGACTAGAGACAGTCAGTTGATTGCGTTAACCATAATTATGGTTGGCTTAATAGGGGTTGTTAAAAAGAGTAGTGCCTTAGATTTGTTTTGACAACCTCCGCATGATATACGCCGTCAGGTGCTTGGCCCGGGGATTTTTTTGTACGGTGCAGGTGTGTTTGTGAGAAACAGGTGAATTTGAAAAGGAAATCCAAAAGTTCTTTGCAAGAAGACATTGCCCGGCGGTCGTAGATTGTTAGAAAAGCGGAAATTTCCATCATTATTTGCTTTTCGATCTGCCTGGCGTTTCAGCTCTTCATTGGCTGTTTGCTTGAGATCTCCTCCTGAAGCGCGTTCCGCGGTCTGATGTCTTTTCACATTGTTGTGTTTTGTTTTGTTTTGTTGCCGCTGAAATGATTCCAAGTTTTGTATTGCATGACGTCAGCTCCATTAGTGTAATTGATCTCGTCTGCTGTCGGCGACATTGTCTGCGTTCTACCCGGAAGTTTGAGGGATGGATTAAATTTGTCTCGTTTGACTGAAGAGGGGTGACGTAACAGAAGTTTTTTCAACGCTTAGGTAATAAATTGCATATGATGTGATATTGTATGCACAGGTAGATTACCGGCTAGATCCCAAAGAAGTTTATTTAATTTACAGTCGACTAACTTCAAAAATGAAAGAGGGTCTGGGATAAAAAAAAAAAATTAAGCACGTTAAAATACAGATGTAATATATATTATAGTGTTGCACATTTCTTTGATCTACACGCTATGCTTTCAGCACGG
This sequence comes from Ellobium chinense, assembly GCA_033807755.1. NCBI lineage: Eukaryota > Metazoa > Mollusca > Gastropoda > Ellobiida > Ellobiidae > Ellobium > Ellobium chinense. The sequence continues at coordinate 814,816 of JAWQUT010000248.1, read as the reverse complement.
CACAGCCAAAAAAAAAAAATGAATGAAAAAATCTTAAAAAATCAGAATCCAGTGGCACTGTTAGACACGTGTGTTTTTATTTTTTTTATCCGCCAGCGAAAGATATCATCTACTTAATTGGGATTTGCAGTTTTAGCAGACTGATAATGTGTGCGAAACTTCAGCTGCGAAAGATTTTCAAATATTGAAGAATTCAGAGTTGTAATTTAAGTAATTTTGTTGTGTTTTGGCCACTCGATGAATGCCACTGTAAGGCATTGAAGGGGTTGAGGTCGTCGTTGTGTGTGATGATGATGATGATGATGATGATGAAGTGGATAGTGGTGGTGGTGCTGCTGGCGGCGGCTTTAATAATGATTGTGGTGGTGCTGAAAGTTTTTGCGGTAGTCATACTATTTGCCGCAAATATTACAGAGTCCATGAACACCATTGCTACCATCACCACTGCGGGCACGACCTTACTACCTCAGTAAACTACTTTCGCAAGAACTACCACTGCCGCTGTAACCATTACTTACGTACTTCCATCACTACCACCACCGCCATCGCTGCCAGGGGTACTCCATTACTAATGAGTGTATTTACCAACTCAAGTGATAGTGCGGACGGCACAAGTGTCCTTTTAAGTTTTAGTGCGTGTCTGTGTCAAGTAAATCTCTCATTGCCATCTTTCAAACTGTGTATCTCCCTCTCTTTTCCTCTCTCTAGCTTCCTCTCTCTCTCTTTCTCTGTCTGTCTCCTCTCTCTCTCTCTCTCTCTCTCTCGCCATTGGTCTCTGCCCTCTCTCACTTTCCGTTGACTCGAAGAAATGGAGGGAATCTCAACAATCTCTCTCTCTCCATCCATCCATCCATCCATCCATCCATCAAGCCGACCGTCCATCCATCCGTCCGTCCGTCCATCCATCCATCCATCCATCCATCCAATCTCCTTGGTGGAAGGGTTATCTACGTAGTACATGTCCGTCTCCCTCTCCTCTCCCTCTTTCTCTCTGTCCCTGTCTCTTTCTCATTTCATCCTTTTTACTTTCCATCTCTCTGGCCTGTTTCTTGCCCATGGCATTTTCTTTTCGTTGTAACAGCAGACTGGTCTAGCGTAAGCACTACTCCATTTAGATTGGATCGTTACATCAGGACTGCCCTACGGAAAACGACAAGCTCTTTGAAAAACAAAAAGGCGATTTTATTTACCCCGTAGGGAACCTGTTTTACACTGTCATGCAATGTTATACATCTTATTCATAAACAAATACATATAACAATATACATCATACATGTAAATACATAATATTACAAATGAAAAACATAACAAGTGGTGCAGCGCTTTGGTTCCCCCCCCCCTCCCCCCAATAGATCTATGGGTCCCCCTAGCTCTAAAGCCAGGTGCTCATTTACACCTGAGTCGAGTGAGGAAATGGAAGTGAAGTGTCTTTCCCAGGGACACTACAACGTAAACCGCCCAGCTCGCGAGTCAAACACATAAACTTTAGGCCCCGCACATAGAGGCCACCGAATATGTTTCGGCGTATCGGTGACATACTCACTCTGCGCCGATCTTTCCGAGGGTAGAACATAAAGGACACATATTTTCAGCACACTTCTCAGTTGAAAAAGTCCCCAGTTCAGCCATATGACGTCACACATCCGGTGACGGCCACTGACGGGGCACTCCGACCAGCGGCTGTCGGTGAGTAGGAATCAAAATTTCATTCCGATAAAATAAGCTGCCACCGATCCCGCAGATCGGCGCAGAGAGTAGGCCGTGTCTCTGTGCAGTTGTAGAAATTATTATTGTATAGATTGATTCTTATAGCTTACGGCGCATAGTGGTTAGGTGACATAAATCGGCCGCCTTTATGTTCTCCCACTTAGACTTGAAAGCCCTCAGCTTCTGAGTACGACTCACAAACTGCACGGCCACGCTGCCTCCCAGGTTAACTGCTATATATTTGAATTCACATCACTTTATCGATATTTCCTGGCCCATATGCCATGTCCAAACACCCACAAATAATTCGACAGGGAAACATCGATGTTTCCCTGTCGAATTATTTGTGGGTGTTTGGACACGGCAACATCAGTCACTGTCTAACCGGAGCATTGTCTCTCCAGTTTAGACTACATGTGAAATTCTTTCTAATTAATTTCTTTGTCTTCAGACTTGTTTTGTTTACACGTTGTACCGGAATGTGCAAAATAACATGTTGACCTGTTCCACATTTGGTAGCCGTAGAGCTAGAGTGGACCATCCCACATTTTAGCGATTATGGCGGTAAAGGGTTCTATAAATAGATATTGACTCTATTTTGCTTTAGATATCGGTTAAATTGCTGTTTTTGGCCAGTGGGGACTTCTAACAGCCTTTCTCTTTTACAAGCCTTTATAACCCATCGGCAACATAAACTTCATTCCTCAATTTCTCAAAACAGCAAATGTGGGATGGTCCACTGTTGCTCTACAAAGACCATTTAATGCTTGTTTGTAAGCGTTTGTAAAGTGCTTGTAAATGGCACACGGTTTGTGGCTTGTGAATGGGTAGCTACCCAAACAAAGACATACAGTAGGATTGTGATTTCCGCCAGGTGGGCAGGCAGTGTGATTTAGGGGTTGTATTGTGACCCAGGACCCAGGATAAGTAATGAGAGCTTTTAACGGTGACCTGGCTGAGAGAGGTCACTCAGGCAGTCCGTTTGTTTTCCGCCTGCTTTTATGCATGAGTGGATGTGGGGTAGATCCTGATTAGATCATACTGTTACATTATATGGCCTTTGAGATTTGTGTAATATGTCCGTGTGCTTGTGTGTGTGTGTATATATGTATGTTTGCCTTTTTTATGGAGGGGGTTGGGGGGACAGGGGTTCCTGGCTAAGTGACGTGGTTGGGTAGGTTGATTGGCTACTAGGTCGATGTATTCTCAATCTCTGACGAGCTGGTTGGTTGGTAGGTAAATTGCTAAATTTATGGTTGGTTGGTTGGTTGGTTGGTTGGTTGGTTGGTTGGTTGACTGACTTATTTCTTGGCTGGTTGGTTGGCTGACTGACTCGCTGGTTGATTGACTGGTTAGATGATTCGTTGACTGGCTGCTGGATTCGTTAGATGTTGTTGATTTGGTTTAGCTTGATGATTGATCAGTTGACTGGTTGGTTGGCCTGCTGGTTTTATGTTTGGCCGGTCTACGTCTGTCTTTGGTTGGCTATTGGCTGTTTGATTTGGCTTGCTGGCCAATTTTTTAGTTGATTGGTTGGCTGAGTGGGTGTTCTTGAGATTCCTTAAATCGTTTCGTAGTGAATCTTAACCCCTTTTCTATTTCCGCAGCTAGACCTGGAGGTCGTGATCCGATCGGCTTGTTTTTCATCTGCCATCATGCATGATAGAACTAAACAGGCATTGATCTGAGAGCTTATTATGAACCGCTAGTTTTGGTAATTTCACAGTTGTTTTCCTAGCATATGGTTTCACACTCAAGGTTGTTTCCATTTCTGTACGCTCTGTCAGGAGAATTTGTATAGTGGTGGGCCTATACCGGACTTCTTTTACATGGCCATAAGAAAGAGAGTCCGGACTTCTTTTACACGGCAGTAAGAAATGGGGTCCGGACTTCTTTCACACGGCAGTAAGAAATGGGGTCCGGACTTTTTTTTACACGGCAGTAAGAAAGGGGGTCCGGACTTCTTTTACACGGCAGTAAGAAATGGGGGTCCGGACTTCTTTTACACGGCAGTAAGAAAAGGGGTCCGGACTTCTTTTACACGGCAGTAAGAAATGGGGGTCCGGACTTCTTTTACACGGCAGTAAGAAAGGGGGTCCGGACTTTTTTTTTACACGGCAGTAAGAGAGGGGGTCCGGACTTCTTTTACACGGCAGTAAGAAATGGGGTCCGGAACTTAGCAACAAGAAGGCAAGGATCTGAAATAAATGAAGTTCTAGGTCGTGTGATATTCTAGTATTACTATCACGAAGTTGCATTTGTCCTTCGGCGTGATCGGACAGTAGTTATGTGAATTTGTCTCAAGGTTAGAGAACTGGAAGTGTTTAGTTTGCTTAGTCCTCATAGTCCTCGGCAGAGTCTGAAGAGCTCGTGATTTCTTCTGCTCACCAAATGTCGTTGCGGTATTGATCGGAAGGAGGAAAGGCTTTTTGAATAGCTACGGCTTGACTAAGTAAAGAAAGAAACTGTCACTGTGACTTCTCGATTGAGTTTCTTACCTCTATTTTTAATGCGATTTTTCTTTTGATGTAGAGCTGCGATCAGATGCGAAGGATACATTGCTTACTAGCCTCCATTTATACTGTAATGCTTGAACATAACATGCAAAAACTGGGTATAGTTATAAATGGATTGAAAATTTGCGTGGTACTTACGCTTCGTAATACCTCACTCCATCTCACCCCAACACCCACTGGTTTGTAACAAAAAACCACCTTATCTCCGCCCCACCCCACCCCACCCTATCGGTTTACCTCAAGATCGTATCGCTGCCGACTAGTTTGTGACAAGAAAAGCCAATGCGCCACACCAAGAAACCGCTTCAGTTGATTTCGTAGTGCCATTTAGGAACTGGGTCAAGGTTCTTGTCCTTGTCTCCCCCGTCTGTCCTCTGGTGATGTGGCCTTAATCTATCTTGTCTGTGTCTGTCTGCACTGGCTCGCAGGCAACTTATTGCTTGGTTGGATGATCCTCAGGAGATGTCCATCAGTACTTAGGGCTCATAGAGAAAGACGCAGTCCGTGTTGCGGCTGAGAAAGGGTGTTCAGTGGCGTTCGTTATTCAGTGCTGTCCATGCAGTGCCGGGTAGACTTTTGCTTAGAAAAAATATTTTTTTCTTTAAACTACAATGACCAGATCCAATCCAAACACCTTTGTCATGCTTTGTTGTAGGCATTCGAAGTGCCAGTCAGTTTTTGTAATGGGCTCGTTATACAGTCATGTGCGCCTTCGTTTGCTCGCTCGTGTGACAGACATGTGGCCGTATGCATGGTCCATACGTTAGTTAACGTATTGCGTTAACTACAGTGAACACCACTAATGTTTGGGAGAGTTTCCCGTGGTTACCGCGGTGCGTTAACTAACGTAAGGATTATTCATACGGCCAATGGACGCAATCTGGCTACAATCAGGGAAGAAAATGGGATGGGTTGTAAGGATTGTTTTGGGGATAGCGAACAAAGATGTGTTAACCGGGGAGCGGAGTCAGTCTCTTGCGACGCTATATCCTTTGCGGTAGAGATACCATCGCCTTCAAGTACACTAGGTGGAAGATGAACCTACTTAGTCTTTTTGTTACAGCTATAAGAAATCCTAAGGCAAACCAGTTCAACACAGCCATACTCAGATTGCTTAACTCAGATACCGACAATTTGCAAAATGGGCTAAGTTTTTGTGCTTGATGCAACCCAATACATTAAGAAAATGTCCCAGACAAAGCAAGTCACACAGTCATTGGTTAAATACACAAAAAAGTAAGTACCAAAGATTGAGATTGGCAATTTTCTTGCATTGTCTAGTATAGTTTTCTTTTCCCTTTCCTAGAAAAAAAAAAAGAGGCGTTGAAGTAAGATAGCGAATTGCTTATGACTAGAACGATACGAAAGATATCAGCCATTCGTACAATTAAGACACACTAATGCCAATCCTATGGAAGATATCAGCCATCCAAAGCAAATCCTGTAGAATATCGTGAGCGCCTCGTTTATCAGTCACCTGTCGTGAAACTGACGGCGCCTGTAATGACAGAGTCGATCACGTGCGCTCACGTCTGGCAGGGACACTCAATTATTAATCAATAGTGCTTGGAGCGTTAGTGAAGATACTGCTCACGTCGTGAAGCATGGCGTGACCCAGCAATCAGGTGCCTTGTGTTCTGGAGATTGGCATTGCGTGAAGTGGTTGAGTCACGGGAAGGAAAGTAAACAAACATTCGTAACGGAAGAGATCTAGTTCAGCCAATCACCTTTGCTGTCCTGTTATGGAAAGGTTTAACGAAGCAATGAGCCTATGCATAACCCTTGAGTTAATTAACGTATTGCGTTAACTACAGTAGGCACTACTAACATTAATGTTTTGGGCGTATCTCGTGGTTACCGCTGTGCGTTAACTTTAGCAAACATTCATAACAGAAGAGATCTAGTTCAACCAATCACCATTGTTATCCTGTTATCGAAAGGTTTAACGAAGCAATGACCCTATGCATAATCCTTGCGTTAATTAATGTATTGCGATAACTATAATGAACACTATTAATGTTGAGAGAGTTTCTCGCGGTTACTACAGTGCGTTAACTTTAAACAAACATTCATAACGGGGTAGATTTAGTTCAGCCAGTCACCCTTTGTTGTCCCAATACCGAAAGGCTTAACGAAACAGTGACCGTATGCATAATCCTTGCGTTTATTAACGTATTGCGTTAAACCACAGTGAACACCACTAATGTTTTGCGAGTCTCTCGCGGTTTCTGCAATGCGCTAACTTTATAAAAACTTTTATAAGGGGGCAGATCTAGTTCAGCCGGTCACGCCCTTTCTTTCCTGTTATCGAACGAAAAACTAAACAAACAGTGACCGTATGCATAATACTTGCGTTGATTAATGCATTGTGTTAACTATAGTGAACACTGCAGCTATTTAGGGAGTTTCCCGTGGTTTCCGCAGTGCGCTCATTAACGTGAGGATTATGCATGCGGCCGCAGATCAAGCATTAGAATTAGAACGATCACTGGGCCTGTGCTTGAAGAACATTGGACCAGTTCCAGATGATTTTTTTTTTCAAAAGATACTAAGTTACTTTGTTCAGATCTTGAGACTCATTTAATGTGTCGTTTGATGTTGGGATAGGGGAAGGGCTGTGGGTAGGAGAAAGAAAAACATGACACTCGGGAGATTTGCCTTGAGAAATGTCAGGAAACGCTCTCGGTGACCCTAACCTTATATTTGGAGAGTCCCAGTATTTGGCAGTATTAACTTTCTATCTTTTACAACAACAACAACAACTGAGAATTTATTCAAAGATTTTTTTTTCATTACAAAATGTATATGTTTTCGGCAGCATATTCAACCACTATGTCTCTTCTCCCCCCTCCCCCGAAGATCCATTTGCTACCACTACAGTGTTCTGTGGAAAAGTATTGATAAAACAATAAGTTTCACTACTACACTACGATCTGTCCTTAGATCATATAATATGCTCGTTGGTTTCCAGTTACCGCCCTAGGTTTTTATCTGTAAACATGAATTTACTTCCGAACTATCAGAAACATATCTTTAGAATATGTTGCTCATTCTTTTCCATTGTAAAAGAGATCTAACCACATCGGGTCATTCAGCAACGCTAACGGAACCCGCAAAGAAAGAGCTGGGACGGGGCGGGGGGAGGGGAGAGTAGAAGAAGGGGGCATGTCTTTCATTTCTGATCGTTATNTACACTCTGTTCGCTCTCATGGGGGAGGGGGGGCTGTCGGTTGCTGAGTTTTTTACAGCCTGTCCATTAAGTAAGTAGCAGCGGGTATGATATGGACAGAGTGAGTGCCTTATGAGTTTAAGATAATCATGACCAGGCAAGATCNGGGGGGCTGTCGGTTGCTGAGTTTTTTACAGCCTGTCCATTAAGTAAGTAGCAGCGGGTATGATATGGACAGTGTGAGTGCTTTATGAGTTTAAGATAATCATGACCAGGCAAGATCGATACTAGAATGTATAGTGAAACGATATCATAGTGTTGAGTTCGATTTTGTTGTTGCTGATGGTTTTTTTTTTTGTGGGNTTTTTTTTTTTTTTTTGTGGGGTGGGGGGTGAAGGAGATATATCATTAAGAAAGGGGTCGGTTATTGTGTCGGTATCACAAGTGATGCCCTGGTTTGTTCATTAAGTGTACCCAAATTGGTTATGGAGATGAAGCTCTGCTCATCTGCAGTGTAGGGTGCGAGTTTGTTCCAGTCGTGTTTTCTGCTCGCCATATTTCGCCATGTGTTGTTTTCTTTTTGTTGCTTCTTTACCTGGTACTGGCTACGTAAAGCGTCAGTAGTGTGGAAATGTAATAGTAATAATTATGTGTGTTTTGTTTATTTTTTCTTTGAAGGGAGGCGAAAATTCTCTGTTTTGTATACTACCCACTCTCGGAATCTCATATGATAGTGATAGCAAGGCTTTGAGGAAATGGTATAAAGAAAATAACAATAATAATAATAGTAGTGTTTTTAAGTCTCTTAATCTAAGCTACAGCCCCCTCACACAACTTCACAATGCTTTAACCACAGCAGTGCAGAGCACTGTAAGTTTATTCCTCCATGTCGAGCATACTGTGTCTCTGCCTTTACTTTTTCAGCATTCATGATTAGAATATCATAGATCTCCAAAACAATTTAAGAGATCACTTTCCAAAATTCAGTCACCACAGAAAGACAAACAATAAAATTAGACAATATAGTGAAGCAAATCTTTCCAAGTGTTTCAATTGTCTGTGATGTGACAAAAAAAAAAATGATCATGATACACCTTTAATTTGGTCACATACACATTTTAATTTTACTATGATTTTGCTCAGAAGTGTAAGCTAGCTGGTTCTGATGACAGTTTTGGTGTTCATGTATGAACTTAAAAACTTGAGAACTTTTACTTAAAAATTTATGAGGATTTGGGTATCTGCATGCTAATAATGAAGTTGATTGTGATCCCACTGTTCAGCAAAGTCTGTTTACTAGAATGTGATTTTATGCATTTACATGACTTTAGCCAGTTTCACATTTTCTGATGGTTTCTTTCTTTGTCTTTTCAGAACTCAACGTTCTTGAGTGAGAGAAAATGCCAACAGGGTCCGAAAGTTTGAGCACAGAGTCAGAATCACAGATCTCTTTTTGCTCTACAAACCCTTTGGGTGGTTCCTATTGGCAAGAAGCACTTACAAAGCTAACCCAGCCAGTGTGTCCGTCCTGCAGTGCCAGAGGGTTTGAAGACTACGCAAAGCTGAGACATCTATGCAGTTGATATTCAAATTATATATAGGATATTGCAGGTGTAGCTACAGTATAGATACTTTCTCAGCAATACTTTTGACCCTCTGAATGAAGCTAGTCTTCAAAGACAGACATCAGTGTTTGAAAAACTATTTGAAGTGGATTGCAGTGTTTTAATTTTCATGCATTGATTGACCAAGGTGCGTGAAGGAGTCAGCCTCAACTGAGTGCATTTCCCGTCCATATTGTATTGACTGCACAAAAAAACTGAACTCAGCTTTATTACATTCCTCAAGTGTGGTGGTTGGTTTAGCAGAGTTCATCTATTGGCTTTTGCCAACCAGTCCATTCCAGTTCAGTAGTGTCCTTGACATATGTTCCTGCCATTTGGATTTGAAAATCCATTCTTCTAGTGAATAAGATTGTGGAGTATTAGCTAAAAAGACCAGTATTATCTTGGATTGGTCTGCAGTCATCCAACTTCATCTGTCCAGCTGTCAATCAAGCCAGTGAATCAGGATCCAGTCCCCTTAGTGAAATTAACCAATCATATGATTGGTTAGTGCACTGAATCTTCTATCCAGTCAAAGTTGAACTCTCCAGCCAATCAGTGGTCACAGACATTATCTCTTGCTGACATCATCCAATCAACTGTGTTGTGGGCGGGTCATCAGAGAGGGAACATGCCAAGCAGTGACCTGTGGTCACAACTATGATTCCCTTCATGAACAGGAAGAAAAAGTTCAAGTTCCAGGTATGTTGTGAACATTTTCTACTTTGGAGTGGGTATACCTTAGCATGGAAATTTCAGATAACCAACCCAATCAGAATATGTCTTATGGTGCCTTATAATGTTGTTACCCTAGATTTTGTTTTCCTTTTTAAACTCAGAACTAAACAGTACTGTTCAGTTCCTCCCATTGCTTGATATGAACTTGCTCACATGGAGTGGAGATACCTTTAACCAAGGTTTACTGCACTGTGCAAAATTTGAACACTCTGTGGTCTTAGAAGTATGCAAGCATTAATGCTATGTCAACAGTGGACAGTGGAAATTAACCTCCTGGAAAAAAAGTTTTCTTTTGATGGTTTGAGCAGGCGGTTAACTGTCCTGCAGATTTCAAGACAGCCTTGCCCTTTTCAGTGTGAAGAAAACTTCCATTGTTAATTTGTTGCTTTGAAATAATTTCTTTACCACAAAATCATATTTTCTTTTATAACAGAAGTTCAACAAAAACAAAATCCAGTGTACATTATATAGGAGCCACTTTCCACATGTCCCTGTGGAATTGCAATAGTACAATTACAATTTAAGGTTGGAAGATTAAAGGAAAGATCTAGTTCTGTATAGCCCTTGATAAGAATGTGAAGATGCATGAGCAAGCATTAGCCTTCAACAACACTTATAAACAACAATAATATTATTATTGAAGAGTTTGAATATGTTGCCGACTACATTGTGTCATCGGCAGGTACACCTTGGACTGGAAGAGCTTGCCTCTGTGCCCTTTGTGACAGGGGTTCTGTTTGCTAAAGTCAGGCTCAATGATGGAGGGAGTTTCACAGATCTCTCGTCCAGGTAAAACTTTATAATTATATGTGTGTTTTAAAAGTTGGTAGCATTTTTTTTTTATAGTTTGAAAGCAGAGAAGGCAAGGAGAAAATTTAAACATAAAAGTAGAAGTTGTTTGTCATCATGGGCAGTTAAGTTTTATGTGTCCAGTACTTTGTTTTTGAAAAAAAAGTCTCATGAAACTACCAGACTTTTCTACCAGCAGTTAAATTTTGGCAGTTGCAAATACAATTGCTGGTATAGCTTAATAATTAGGGTATGAGTAGAAGGTTAAAGTCAAAGCTTGCTTTTTAATTTTGAAGTCTTTCATCCTTGGTCATCCAGTCCCAAACAAAGTTTACAGCGGTTTATGGGAACTTGAACTACTGGTGGAAATGGCCAAAAAAAAAATCACTTGAATAGTGTCATAGTCATCTTTAACGGCTAGTTGACAGTTGTAAGACAGTGGAGAGGCTGTATATGAAGAGAGCAGAAACTGTTATTGGCAATACAAAATGTTGTTCAAATGACCCAATGAAATCTTGTGAAAAAGGATGAGCATGCAGAAACAAATGCATGAAAAACACATGCACAAATGAGTTGCTAGAACTGAGATTATAAGATCGTCTAACTGCATCACAAATTGGCAAAAGTAATAAACCAAGATGCACGTACATTTTGATTTTCTAATCCAAAAGCAGGAAATCTCAAAAATGTGATAAGATATCATGACCAATGCATTAGCACCCAGGGCAATCAGCCTCAATTCAGGAGAATATTTATGTAATACATGGCCCTGTCTTTGACTATGTATGTGATAACTCCATGACTGTGATCATCCCGAAAGCTGATTGGAAAACAACCAGTTCCGATTGCTATGCATGAGAACCAGTCACTTGCTAGTGTTCCTCTTCCCTTATAGCAACCGCAAGTGTTTGTGTACACTTACTCCTTGTTTGTGTTGGGAATGTCTTTAAAGTGCTTCAGTCTTCAAATTCTACTTATGTGTGAACTGTTGTTTCCACAGAGAGGAGGTGCACAACAACTGTGTCAAGTGGAAAAGTCAGTTTGAGTTTCCCTGCAAGATGACAGCCAGCATGTCCAGTGGGGTCCTGGATCCCTGCTATGTTAGAATCTCGGTCAGAAAGGTGAGACCTGGTCACAGCAAGATTATAAATATCTAGAGGGTGTAGCTGAGACATCACCTCCACAGAGTGAAGGAGATAGGACATGCCCACACTGATTAGTTCCATACCTTGTCTTCCATGTTGACGGATACCATAATATTCCTGAAATTAGGTCATATAAATTTTGGTAGCATGAGATTTAAGTATAATTTTTTTTCTCCTAAAGTACCAATATGGCTGCAGACATGATCTTGTGAAGTTTTGTCACCAGGGTTGTATCTATATTATTATTGTAGTTTTTCTCCGTCGTCTGGTACAAAATGAAAGGAAGTTGTTTTATGAGTGGAATCATTCAGTCTGAATTTTCCTTTGAAAACTTCTGTTTATCAGAGTTCAACTTACCCAGGTTTTAAGTTTATCCTCACAGAGCATCACTTTGCTTTGAATTGTAAATTTATTTTGATTTCGAAGGCACTGTTAGGAGGTAGGTTCCACCAACAGAAGCTGAGTTCTGTAAGATTTCCATAATCTCAAGTTTCTCATTCAAAACTTCTGCTTATCAGAAATCTATTCGTCCATATGCCAATGTTATCAGTATGATGCAGTCTACATCCTCTGATTTGGAACTTCCTATTTTCTTTGTGGGAACTTTGTGAAAGAAGGAATATCCCATTGGAAGTTTGGTGGTATACATGGGGGATGTATGCGATGTTATATCTTAAATTGCCTTTGATTCTGCTTAAGGGACTGCTATTTAGCCAGGTGCTAGTGTTATCCACATCAGAATTGTAAATTAATTCTTTTATTGCAGGAACTGAAATTAAATAAGTCCAACTCATAAACTGGATTATAGGGCTTCTACAACTTAAGTTGTCCTTTAACTTCTGCTTATCAGATTTCTACTTATCCAGGTACCAGTGTTGTCCACATCTGAATTGTATATTACTTTTCTTGTGTTGCAGGAACTGAAAGGAGGTAGGTCCCATCAGAAGCTGGGCTATGTGGATCTCAACCTGGCTCAGTTTGCTGGTGGGGGAGTCGTGTCCAAGCGTTACCTCCTGGAAGGGTACGACACCAGGCATAGGCAGGATAACTCTAACATCAAGATCAGTGTGGAGTTATCCCTTATATCTGGAGACCCAGTTTTTAAAGTGTAAGGCTTTCAGCGTGTTATTCTCTTTTCTCATTCCTGTGTCTACTCTCTCAATCCTCCTTTCCATCTCACTGTCTTTTGGACATTCTTTATTTTTCTCATTCTGTCTGTCTTCATTTTGTAGTGTCTTCTTTCCTTTCTCTATCTTTTTGTTGTTTTCTTCTTCCTCTACTTCTTGGCTGTTTCTCTATGTGTCTCTTTCTGTGCAGTATTTCATTCTTTCTCTGTCATCCGTTTACTTCCACTTTTTTGAAATGGTTGTGGTCATCCTCTCTTTCACTTGCACCTCTTTCTTTCTTTCTTTCTTTCTTTCTTTCTTTCTTTCTTTCTTTCTTTCTTTCTTTCCCATCTTTCATTTTTCTCTATTATTTCCTTCTTTGTTTACCTTAGATGTCTTTTTCTGCTGCTTTACTTTTTAAAAATTCTTTCTTTCTTTCATTCTTTTTTGGTTTTGTTCTTTATTTTTTAGCACATTCCCTCACCTCTTGAGTGTAAGCCTGGGTCTATTAATTTACTTCCATGGGAATTAATTTACAAAGCAAATAACAGTGTAATGCCACAACACTCATCCATTGTAAAAATTTTCAGATGGTAGCCACTTCATCCCAACCTTTTTTCTCCTTGAAATCTTCAAACTGTTCTGTAAGTTAAAGCAATTCAGAAACAAGTCTGATGACCCAATTAACCAATTAACCTCCGGACTTTTTTAAAATTTTTTAACCTCAGGCCTTCAAACCACACTGTGACCCCGAGCAACTCAGTGACAGGTCACTCCAATGACCCGATTGACCTCCGACCCTGTGACAACCACAGTGAGGACAGCCTAGCGTCCAGCAGCAGTGGGTTTAGCAGTCTCACGCGCAGGGGTAAAATGGGCTCTTTAATGTCAGGTATGTGTGATAATGTATGTTAAGTATTTAACATCATTAATTAGTTGTTGTTGTTGTTGTTTTTGCTGCTGTTGCTGCAGCTGTAAGCGACGGTGGAGAAGTTGATATCATTGTCATCACCAGTTTCATTAATCACTTATTATGTATTGTATCTGCTGTATTCTTTGCTCTTATGTATGAATGTATATTTAAGAGCTATTCAAAAGTTAAAGTGCAATGAAATTGATATCAGAAGTATGTGAAAATGCAGTATGGTATGCTGAAGTAGTAATAAATGATTTTAGTAGGATACTTATGTAGAAATGTTAGTTTAAAATCCTGCCACCTGCATGTCTTTACAAGTAATATAGTTACTAGAAATAATGAAATGTAGAAAAGCACAGACTTGTCTGCTCTTCTGACACGCTAAGAGAATTTATGACAGATCAGCAAAACAGATATTTCTTGATCACTCAACGGTATTGTTATTTCTTCCATCCTGACAGATGGTGTAGAGATGGAAGTGCCGGTAGACGGCCTTGGTCACTCCCGCAGCGCCAGCTACGCATCCCAGCATTCCCGAGGCTCTGGGTATGGCTCTCACAGTCGTCAGTCCAGTACTGGCAGTGAATTTGCTCTCGGTCACGCTAGGTGATATCTGTTGCTTAACGCCTTTTTATTTCTTTTGCCTGTTATTAACACATCTTCTTCCCTGCCCGACCCACACAGGCCCAGACCCTTCCCTACCTTCCCAGTCCTCAGCTCCTGTGCCACAGATGCAAAGCATTCAACCAGCTGTGGTTGTTTAACTTTAAGTTTCATGTACAAGGGCTAGAGTTGTCACAGGCCTAAAAAAATCTAGGAAAAAGTCATGAAAAATTGCTCATACCATTTCCAATACCTGAAATCAGCAAAAATGGCCAGATCTCAGGAAAAATTACAAATTTTAAGAAAAGAAGTAAACATTGGATTGATGGGTGACAAATTTTATTGGAACTATTCACCTGTGTGTCAGGCACAGTGAGAACTTACTGAACAAAATTCAAAATTGCACAAAATTCAAGCAATGACAAGTTGTTGTATGATGATTTTTCATGGATTTTTCCATTATGGAACCATCATGGACAAGTCACGGGGAGAGAAATATATTAATGTTCAGAGACAATATCGATGGCACAGGAGCTACTGTCCCTGAATACACACTGGGTTTGGCTGCATAAATCCCAGATCCCCACCCTTAATTGAAAATAATCATTTTGGAGAAGGGAACTCATGGGTTGGCAAGTTTTCCTTTATAATTCCATATTTTGGGTGCCATTTGGTTTCAGATTATTAAGTTTCATTTGGTTTCAAATTAATCTTCCAATGGGAATGGACAATATTTTGGTGACTGTTCAGATTTTCTTCATGCAGCATGCACAACCTCCTTACCCTATCTAGGAGAATATATCTGGGATTTGGTAATTCAGGTCTTATTCTAGGAAGGAAATGAGGATGAACAGGGAGAGCAAAGCAAGGATAGGGAAGTTAATTTGAAGGCAGACCAGACAGTTTATTTGTAATTCTAATGCAAGTTAAAAATACAAGAAAGAAAAATAAAAACCCCATCCATGATTTATTCACACAGTTTTCCCCCATCTACTTCTTCTAGTATTAATACTTCAAGGCCAATTCAACTACAGTACAATTCAACCACATTAATCAAATCAAGTATTGTGATAGATTTCTGTATTTGTAAAACAAAGCACGTGTTTAATTCTTATCCGAAAACTCATGATTCGACACCAAAACTGCACAAAAGAGTGGTGAAAGGTAGAGATCAGTGCAGTTGGGAGAAATGGCAGGATGGTTGGACACAATCTTGATGTTCTTGTACTTTTCACACTGACAAACTTTAGAGATCACTGCAGTGGGTACAGGAAGGCATGGCAGTAGGGCAGAATGCAATTTTGATGTAGATGACCTTTTCACACAATATACTGTACTTCTAATACTGACAAGCTTTAGAGTTCAGCACAGTGGGAGCAAAAAGGCATAGCAGGAGGGCTGGACACAATCCTGATGTCGCTGTACATTTTACACTGACAGGATTGTTCTGTCCCAGATGACAACTCCATTTTAATAATTCTTTCTTCCTCAACCCCCCACCCCCACCCCTCCCCATCACAATCTTTAGCTGATATATGCTCATTTCTTAGGAATCAGCCAAACATGCAGAGTTTGTTCCTAATGATGTAGCCTTCCTGTTTACAACAAGATATTGCCACATATAATATCTCATCATATCACAGGATTATAAAATGTTTACGACAACATAATTTTCGATATTCAAAAGGCAAAAACAATTTGATGAATCGTGTTGGAGCCTTAAAAGTGCAAATGAACATGACAAAATCTTGTTATTGTGGGAAGCTGTAGAATATTTTGTTGAGACCTGTCACGGTTGGGTATGTCTGTAATATGAAAATAAATGGAGAAAAACTGAGACATGTTCTTAAAAACTTTTGAAGAGCTGTCATGAAAGGTTTCTGAGAATGCATGATTGAGTCATATTGATTTCAGATTTCTTGTTTCTCCAGCAAGTTTTCTCTTTTACTTTCATTTATTTGTTTTTACCGCTCTGTGGGATTCATGTCGAAGCTTTCTTCTACAAAATTTGTGATGATACTTTTCTGAGAAATAACTTCTGCTCATAGTGATCAGGAATAGTAGGTCAGATGGGGCTTTTGTTTTGAATTGAACAATGTCTGATTATATTTCTACAGTTAACAGTGACATTATGAAGACTTATTCACAGATTTAACACCACAAACATCTCACAGTTGAATAAGAAAATAGTGCCTTGGCTCATAAAAATGAAGATATATGTTGGCTCTGAAAACAAAATAAAAGTCTCTGCAAAACCTATTCACCTACCTGTGTGACTCCCTCCCCCACTTCCCCAAACTAAATTCGAAACCTCAACAAGTTGTCATGGAAATAATACACATTGTGTGAGATTGTTGCATGCAGTAAAGTGCAGGGTAGCCGAAGTTGCCAGCGGTTACGTTTGCTCTCCAAGACTTCTCTGCATATGCGCATGATCATCCCGAGAGAGTTTATAAGCACCCTCACTGCAAGAATCTCTCCTGTTTTGTTCCCTGACATCTCCCTTTGGGTATACATTCATTTTCCCAGGCAGAATCTGGGTGCATAATCAAATCAATTAGTGTCAATCATTAAAACACATAACATCCATCTTCCCTCATCCCTTTACCTTTGTTCAAATATTTGTTTCTTTTGCTCTCCCCTACCCCCTCAGGTTTTTTCTTTTAATTCCTGGTCTCCTCTCCAACCCCAGCCATCCACCTTTTGTTTTGTGAGTGCTTTTTCTCCATCTTTCATATTGTTACCCTTCTTTTTAAAACCTTATAAATAAATTGAGGAAAAGAAGAGACTCGCTAGGTTTTAATAGAAAATGAAGAAAAGATGAATTTACAAGGTTTAACAAAATGGTAATGATGTTTTGATTTTTTTCCTTTTCTTTTCTTAACGGACCTGAGTGTTTTGTGTTTGTAATTTTCGGCCTCCAAGCTCATTTCCTGTCTTTTGTGGCTGGATTTTTTATCCTTTCCTCTTTGATATGATTTGCTTCAGTTGCTTTCCTCGTTAATTGGCTAGACTCATTTAGACTGTATCTAGTGTTGAGCTTTAATATCTGAAAAACATAGTTGAATTCCTTTTGTGTGTCAGTGAACTGTCAAAAATGCCATGGATCTAAGATACTACAGTAGAATTTGGCAATTTAAGTTGGTGCTATAATTTATTTGTAATGTTACACTTTAGCAGGAAACAAGGTAGTGTTGGTTTCAGTGCCATATCTGACTACAAAACATATAGAATCACCACATTTTGTTCCACAAAAGAATATTTACTGTTTATGTCAGAGCACTTAACTAGTATTTGGTTTACTGTGTAGTGGCTTTGTTAGACTGGTAAACCTGTAAGAATTATAAATGGCTTACTCATCTAGTCTTTAGTGCCAAATTTCTTTTTTCTTGAATGCAGAGATGAGAACTAGCTCTGATCTTAATGATCAGTCCACTTACATTTGTAAAATTAGACTTGAAAAATTCGTGGCATTTTGAAAGGAATCTGTCCTCATTTTGAAAACGTCTTTCCTAACTAAACAATCTCTTTTAAAGTGCATGAGTCAGTTTTATAGATTGACTTTATAGTAGCAGTAAGTGTGTCTTAGTTTCATAACTCTCCAGTCATGATTTTGCTCTCTCTGAATAGCTGCTTATAATATTGTATTGTCGTTGTGTTTTTCTAGCTAAGCTGCTTTCGGTGTTTAGATGAAATAACCACGTATTCTAGTTTGCAACTCTCAGATAGTCAACAATACAACTATGTAACTCTGCTAGCTCAGTTGATCATGTTCCAATACAGAGGAGCTCTGTTAACACAAACACCGTTTAACACACAGTTGTTCATGTACCACACTCCCATTCAAATATCTTCAGTGCTTTGTTCCTTATATAAAGCACTCTAGTTAACCCAAAACTTCTAGCACACCCTGAAAAGCTTGTCTCATGGTAATGTTATCAGAGGTCCACTGTACTCAAACTGTACTGGGGCCTAATTATGGCCAGTTGTTGTCACGGTTAATATAAAGATGTAGTATTATTTCTCCTCTTATTGCTTTTTTTGTTTTTCAGTATGTTTTGTGCTAAATAATGAATAACCATTAGTCTGTCTCGTTGTGTGACACTGGGCTCAATCACTGAAAATACTTCAATACTGTATTTTGAGAAAACTATACTGTTGATTATATAATAATATGTATTTGAATTTCCATTTTGATTAAGATTTGATGAAGATCAGGGGTTGTCAACCTTTCATAGCTCATGGAACCCCAAATCCCTTAACAACATACTTCTTTCTTCTTGTCAAATTTAGATATTTTGTTAAGCCTGAGTTTGCTAGGTTGTACTTTTAATTAAGTTGCATATTTTATCATACCCATTCCACATTTACTTACGTCCTTATTTGAATATTTAAGAAACTTACTTACCATACATGTCTAAGTCAAAACAGAAGTAAGGGCACACATGATGTTTACTAAAAAGTGGCACTCTGATGATGAATAAAAAAAACTCTGTTTAGAAGTGAAAAAAAAAATATAGAGGCAGATCTTAATTGTATAAACATTTCAAAATAATCCAACAAATGACTTAAGTAGATGTAGAAAGAGCCTGATATTTCTTTGGTTATAAAGTCTAAAACAAACAGCACATCATGGTTGCTTCCATTTAACGTAGAAGTTTTGACATTCATAGGAGGACCCCTAATGATGGCTAACAATACCTAAGAAATTATGTTATTTAAATCTGTAAGAAATGCAAAGAAAAGAAATGCATTTTGGATTAATCTTTTGGGCATATGGTTTTAAATAAACACGAAGATCAAGATTATGTTTTTTTAGCACAAGATCCAGATCATCAAATGTGCTATGTATAGTGCGAACTAACAACACTTATTTTGATGGAGATTAATGAAAATCTCCAGAACTAACATGTTATGCAAACTCTGTCACATTAACTGTATGATTTTGAACATCATTTTCATAACTAACATTTGTGGTATTGTGGTACTTATTATAATGATAGTGTTTGTGTTTGAACCACAAGTGATCAGAACAGCTTTGTATCTGCCAAAAGCTATCATGCTATTCTTAAGTTGAGTAATATTATGTTTCATAACTTCAGTTCCTTATTGTTTCATTTACACTGAATTCACAGTAAGGCAATTAAAGACTACTAAGATAACATTGTCTTGTAATTATTTGACATAGTGAAGATGAGTACTATTTTTATCCTGCATGATGCAGCACTGTAATGTTCCTTACAGTTATTGATCTGAATTAAAAGCAGTAATGCAATTAATTCAATAACTCTTGATATTTTGTTGATATTTCTGTTTCCTCACAGCTAACTTTATTTATGCTTTTTTTCATACCCTCAGGACGCCCAGCAGTTTATCCTCAACGTTGGAAAGGAGGCGGGTAAGTGTCCATGTAATCTTAGTCATGAATTCTCTATAGATGGAAATACTGTCATGAAGATCTGCTGGCATATCAGGATAAAATGTACATGCTTGTAAGCAAGTTAGTGTATGTAAATGTTAAAAGCCCTGAAAGAGAGTTGTGGCTGCGAACTGAGAGAGATGTACACGTGTAAGAGGGAAGAGTAAGCACTTGTGATTATATTTTATGGACAGATTCCAAGTGTTTCATAAGTGAAATATTATTATTATGATAATTCTGTTGCGATAAGAGAAATTTGACATTCTCTTTGTGCCAGAAATCTGAGATTTGTGTTAAATATCTAGAGTTTAAAATCTATGCGGCTTGATGTTGTGTGGGGAACTGAACATGCTTCATAAGAGAACTTAGAATAGAGTGGAAATGTAATAGAAAAGAAGGAGAAAATGTGGAACGAAATGGCGGGAAGAGAGACACAGAGTGTGGAGGAAGGGAAGAAACATAGAGAACTTAGTAGAAGAACAGTGAGTTTGGTAGAATATGTTCCTTTGTGTTCTTGTAGTATGGCTCAACTTCTGTTCCCGAATGTATGTGCTTGATAGGCTTTGCAGAGGGAGGTGTTGGAAAGTGGGGGAGCGGAGCGGATAGAGGTCACTTGGTGAAAAAAAGATGACATCAGAAGTGAATATACCTTAATATCAGGGCTTTATCTCTTCAGATTCACACATCGGCTCTGTCACTTGACAGTATTAAGGAAGACATTGTAGGCATAAAGTTGACATTTTTTATTATCCGACAAATTATTCGACCCTTTTTTTTTTTTTTTTTTTCAAATTTTACATCAGATTTCTTGGAAATTTGTTGCAAGTTCAGAATTTGATTATTTAAGTTTTATTTTTAATTTATTTGTTTCGTTCACCTTTCCATTGTCGCTTTTGGATAGTCAACTTCTTTTAATGATTGACCTGGTTATGGTATTGCCTGACTTTTTCAAACATTCAGTCTAATGAATGGAAAAACAAGACCAAAAAGGACACTAAACTGAAACAAATAGAGAAGAATGAAACAGAATACAGTGTTGGAATTTGTCATAATCTTTGACCCTAAATCACTCTTGGGGCAGTCAGTATTGAATAGAGCTACACATGGAGAACTTCTACAAGGAAGTTAACACCTTTTTATTTGCACTGCTTGTTACAGGTTCTCTTCACCTGAAGAGGCTATGTGCCCAATTGTTGAAGAAAGTCTTGTGAACAAACTTTGTCCAAATAATGAATTGAAACCAATTATGGTGGTGATATCAGTGTCTTATTTGTAACCTTTAGATCCTAGTGGTGCTTCCAGTGATGTATAGTTGACTCCGCTCAATTGTAACTTCTCGGGAGAAAAGAAGAAGTTGTGATATCCAGTAACTTATATGTGTAAAGTGTGGAACATGTTGCGATTAGGCAGAAGTTGTGATTATCCAGATCGCCATTAAGTAGAGTAGATTGTCTATGTATTTAATTTACTGTCTTGGCTGCCCACTGTTAATAATTCCCCCTCCCCCCAACGCACACATACACACACACACACACACACACACACACACACCCCACCACCTCACTCCTTTTTATTTATGAATGTTTGATGTGGTGATCCCCAGAAAATTGAGGAGTCTGGTAAAGAACAAGTGGTGGGAGCAACGCGAGTGGATGCCGAGGCTCTGGTGCAGGAGTTGATAGAGAATACAGATCTGAATCCTACAGAAGTAGACGAGGGTGAGTTACTGATGTTGGTGGTCAGCTGGGATGGAGTGAAAGGGGTGGGGGTTGTGGAAGGA
>JAWQUT010000248.1:774825-785522 GCA_033807755.1 Ellobium chinense | reverse complement strand
AAAACCACCTCCTTCCCATCCTTTAATTGTTTCAGCAGATTTGGGCAAAAAATAAAAAAAAAAGTCAATTCCATCTAGTGGCAACCTGTTGCAGCAAGGAAAATGTTGTGCATAAAAAAAAAGAAATGGCAAATATCCAATAATTTTTGTATAGAAGAAATGCAACATTTTATAAGGTGGAAAATAGTTGTGATTATCTGGATTGCGATCACGCAGAATCAACGATAATACTGAAAGCATAGCAATGCTATTGAAATTTGTAGGTAAACATACCATCTTTTTCTGTTTGCTTCAAACTATTAAACCTTTGCACACATCTGCTGACAGAAATCATACTTATGAAAACATTGTTCCGAAAAGAATTTGGTAAAGTTTCGGATCCAGTTTCCTGTCATACTTAATACTGCTGCCTGATTCCATCATCTATGGGTGCCAGCCATTTGGAAGTAGAGAAGAATGCAAGTATAGATGTGAAATCACAGTTACAGTTCTGTAACCTCAAGCATGTTATGTGATTAGCGCACAAATATAGCAGCCATGAACAATATAACTCTACAGGTTTTGTTTTAGTAATGTATCTTCCTCCACCTTCCTGTTAATATGTTAGTGATCACATTGGGCATTGTCAGCTAGGAATCCACTGTCGCCATCTTAGCAGTAATGATGCAGAGATGGAGTAGAGGATTTATGTAACCATGAGTAATTTTACAGGATTGTCACAGTCCTAGGAAAGGCGGGAAAAGTCTTACAAATATGCCATTGTTGTTTCTTAGTCTGGAAAATATTGGGAATAAAGAAAAATAGCTCTCTTGGAAAAGTCATGGAAATTTCAAAATGTTGGATTGGCCACAGACCTGGCAAAAATCATAGAAAGTTGTGACTGGCATTTCTTGATCTGGAAGATATTTGGGATAAAGAAAAAGAGTTAGCTCTCTTGGAAATATCATGGAAAACGTAAAATGTTGGATTGGCTGTTAACAATTTCTTTTCCCTTGTGTCAGTCAGGGTGATGCCTTGTCAGATAACACATAAGATCCGTTTATTTGAAATTTGTAGAAGTATACTTTTTAATGAGAAATATGTTAAGCCGTCTGCAATTAAAGAAAAAAAAAACATGGGAAATAAAATGTTCAGCACTCTGTGACAACCCTGTGTGAAGGAAAACTTTGAAAAAGTTGTGAGGTTGTATCATCTTTGTTTAGTTTGAAACACAGTGGAGTCCAGCTCAAGTGAAATTGACATTCACCTAGATTGAAAACCTTGGTGTATGTGAGCCCTATCTTTGGATACCTATATGTTTCTTATTTGTTATCACTATATAGTAAAAGTGAAGATCTATCAGAATAAATAATATATATAATTTGAGATGTGCCTGCACAAAGGCCTCATCTTTCTTACATAATTCGTATAATGGTATGGTCCTTGTGCAGGCACCCTTCAGTATATGTAAATATATATAAGCTCTGGACTCTTAAAATTCAGTTACGTGCTTAGTGGACTCCACTGTATTAATAACTTGGAATGTAGTGTAGACATATGAATTTTGTTTTTCATGTTGCTCTAACCACACACAGTGTAATTTATTTAAGACTGAATATTATGTATCTTTCTGTAATCCATGTGTGGGTGAGTTATGAATGTTTTGAATCCCTGCTAGTTTTAGCTCATTTGATGCCAATGGACCAATGTCACCCAATGATTTTTTTTTTTTTTGCATCACAATTTATTTGTCATTTTTCCAGGCTGCAGGTAATGTTTATTTGATATTGCAGATCTCGAAGTTAAACCCCTTTTTTTTTTCAGACTCTTGCACCACGGTCACAAAAGAGTATATTTTACCATTATGAAAAGGGGTTCATAACATGCATCTTAAGCATGAAGAATAGTACTTACAGGGTTGTCGTTTTGCCGATAATTATCGGAAATCCGATATTTTTTTCCTATTGGAGATTGCTGATTTTTTCCTCATTACTTTATAAATTAAATAAGGAATACTTATATACAAGGGGAACGTGAGCATATGATAACATAAATTTGCGAGGATATCGGGCCGTCGCAAAATTTTCAGATAATTTTTTGGTTAGCTGCTGGCAACCCTGTACTTAAGAAGACAGGTTAAACCATTCATTAAAGTAGACAGACTTTCATTTTCAGTGATTTGGAAACACAATCCCCCCAAAAAAACCTTTGATAGGAATTTTACCATTGACTTCAAGGCCTGCAGCATTATCATGAACAGTGATTTTCAACAAAACTTCATTTGCATTCTGTGTACTTTTACAAAGAGAAAGAAGAGAATTGATGTTACCGGTGCTTTAGAGATGATAGCACCTGATAAATAAGGCTAGTCAGAGCTTTAGAATTAGTGACGTGAATTTCAACACTGGGCATTCACTCAGTTCCTGGTGGTAGAGATGGTATGTTAAAATTTTGAACAAAAAAAGAACAGATAAAAACTGTGGTGATGTCTCTTAACCATTTTGCATTGTTTTAACTTAGTTTGCTGTTCTCTTAATAGTAGGCAGTGTAACCTATAAGTTTGCTGTTGCTGTGTTCTTTACCATCATGTATACCCTCCCCTTCTAGATGTGATATTAATGTGGGCCATTTTGTTATTTTCTCTTGTTTCTTTGCTTGTTTGTTGGGTTTTACCTCTGTTGTTCTCCACCGTATTAGGTTGTTAAGATTCAAATCATGCGGATACATTTGTTGCAGGTTTGTGAACAAACCCAACTTTGTATGGAAATTTGACAGCAGCAGATTGGAATTTGGTAGCTTGCTGCAACGTGCTGTACTTTGTGATAGAGTTCAGGTTTAAAAGCAGCGATGCTTTCAAGTGGATGTATATTTGTTGCGAGAAAAACAGAGATGCTTTTGTGAATACTGTTTCAGTGCACTGTAAATTTTGCCAGTGCCTAAATTTGCCCCCAGAGTTCTAGAAACCACACCCTATAAATAATATTGGAACAATGATTTTGTAGGCGCCATGACAGACTGTGTACACCGGGAGATCAGATGGCCTCACCAATCAGTATTTTAGAATACAGATTTCATGGATTCATGACAATAATAATTTTATCGTACAGTGATTTGCTGTGTTTGTATGTGAGAAATAAACCACAAATTATGTTGTGCCAATTTCCTAATTTGTTTTGATCTATATAAAATGAAAGTTCACAATGGGGTTTATGAAGCTTGTGGTAAGATTTTATTGGAAAGCTTTATGTTTCTCGTTATTTAGAATGAATGTGAAGCACTGGGATTCAGTTGTCAGTGTGACAGGAGTCAAATGAGGATGTAGAGAAGTTAACCCTTTGAACCTTCCCCTCCCTCCTCCCTCCCCAACTTCTATAGGCTTCCGAGAGCATGTCGTATCATTCTTTTTTTTCTCAGCAAAACTCCCCTGAAATAGTGCACCATGATTTCATAATATTATATTCCTTCTTAACCTCAGTGATAAACATGTTCTCCGCACAGGGTAAAATTATGCTTACCAAAAGAAATCCTTAATATCAAAGTTTACCTGAGTGATGAAATGACTGAACAAAAATGAACTGTGCATGTGAAATTTATACAACAGTATATATTTATTAAATGAGTACTTAATATCAAGTTTCCACTGTGTTCATGCGTGCGGCATGTTTTGTACATCATACTGCTTTTACGCACAGCTAATGATGAACGAAATTAAGCTTTAAAGTGATAAAATGTTTTTTCACTTGGGTTCAAAGGGTTAAAAGGGTAAAGAACGCGCAGACAGGGTTTTTAACCTACAAAGATCATCATCAGTCCTGCTCTATAGGTTTTATCTGCATACAAGTTACAAACTGTAGAATGTGGCTTGTGCCAAGACAGTGATAAATATGGTACAAATAGATACAGCATGTGGATGCACACTCCTGAGCTGGAGTGTTCATATGGGACCATCACTTGAAATTCCCCAAAAGCTCTTAAATTTATTCAGATGGCTTCAAGGTTTTTAAAAAAAAAAATGTAAATTGTAATTGATTTATTTGGCCATCTGGAATTGTGTATCATTGAGGAAAGATAAGCTACAGTATACTGATGTTAATGACCACATGTGATTTGATCTGTCATGAATCCTGTCAAGCCACCAAGAAGCATGCAGTTGATAAGGTCAGATTTCCCCAGGGTAGGATGTACAAAATTTGACAGGTGGTGTGAAAAAAACCATTAGGGCTTTACAGTCCGGGAAATGCTAGTCCTAATACTATGATTAGCAGCATAGCAATGCAAGCCTGAGTGTACAGATGCTTAAAGAAGTATTCTGTCTTTGCATTTTAAAGGTCAGTTATGATGATGCTTTCTTGGTGTCAGGTAATTTGTTTTCGATGTGCTGTACTGGCACTCACAAATATCAAGTATCCACGGTATTCATCTGCCTATGTGTGCATCATGTTTTATACATCATATTCATATTGTTTTTATGCACAGCTATTGACGTTCTTTTTTTGCCACCCGAACAGACCAGATGTCTCACCTGAATTTATATAGGTGATATGTATGTCAACTAATTCAAGAAACGTTCCCCATCTGCATCAGCCAGTATTAAAATTAAGTAAAATTTGCATTTCTGAATACATTTCTAAACAAACTCAGTTTCAGGTAACATTATGGTTATAGAGCATTAGAAAGTCACACTTTCACTATAGCCTGGTGCTGTGCTAGTAAAGCGCATCATTAACAGTTACTTGACACTTTTAAAATCTGCTGTGTTACAACTGAGCTTTAACAGATATTATTTTTGCGCTTGTGTGTTCATATTTTTATTTTTAACACCATTCTTCTGATCGTCATGGAATGTGATTTCCAGCTGCCAGATTATGTTGATTTATTCTCTTTAGGAAATCACCAGCTTTGTCATTCTTCATGTCGTTTCACCCTATAATACAGTCAACTCTTTCAACTGCAGTTCTTTAGGCATGCAGAAAAATATTTGCAGTTAAAAGGAGTTGCAGTTACCCAGTATACTGATTAATGGAAATATAGCATTTATGTGGAAATGTGATTAAGCAGAGGTTGCAATTAAGCAAAGTTGACTGTTACATGACTATCCATGGAAGGGGCAAAATGGTTTTATATCTGAAACTTTCAGGCAGTGTTGCCTACATGAATTATGTCAGGAAACTTGAAAGTTTGAATATTAAAATGTGATCACAGTGCATATTGTTATTCTTATTTCACACTCGCCTAAATCATTTTGTTTATGCTATTCTGATCTTTGATTCATGTTTCTGACCATTAGAAATACTGTGCAATTTTGTTTTATTATTTTATTCCCAAGTTTTAAAATTAAACCACATTTCACAATTTCTCAAAACCTGAAAAAGTGATTTAGGCAAAATGTGGAATGAAGATGATTCAGAACTGATCACAGTGTAAATGCTAAAAGAGTTGTTTGCAAAATTGGATTTAAGCTAATTACAACAACATTCTTAAAACTCTTAAATTACAACCTATCCTTGAAAAGAAGTCACATCTTCTTTGGGGAGTTGAGTATTTCGAGGAGTTTTATCATCTGATTGAGCATATTCTTTGTGGAGTTGAGTATTTCGAGGAATTTTATCATCTGATTGAGTGACCCCATACTACCCACAGCCACACACTGATTTTGAGTAGTGTGCAATGCTGAGGTATCGATGATTTGCTGCAACATTCCCATAAATGCTTTTGTAGGAAAAGTAAGCTATGGGATTATTGCACTCAAATGACGATATGATTATAATGATAGTTTCAAAAATTGAATTCACTGATCTGCATTACGATTTCCACCATTAGGGTTGGTCATTATAGTTTACTTAAAACATGTGTCACATGATGCAAGGGGTTTTCCAATTGTTGCTGTCTCCAAATTAACCTTGAAATATCTCTTTCTCATATACAGGATTTGTGTAGCTTGTGGCATTGTCTGTTGTAGCAGAGGGGTGTGTGCATCTTAGAAACAATGTGAACTTCTGTTATTCATCATTATCATACTTCAGTATTGATCTTTTCTTGTGGGGTTGTTGTCACCTTCATTTTCATAAATTATTTGCAAAAATGGTTTATATAAGTTTTTCATTGATGTGATCACAATCATTTCTCATGGCTTATCATATACCACTGTTTTTTTTGTATGACACCATTGTACAAATTTGCAAATCAAGTTATCTCTTTTTGTTTTATACATTCTGTCATAAATGTGAAAGCTACCAATGTCTCATATTGCATAGAGATGAAAACATAAAAATGACACAAAATTTTAAAAAAATACTTAAAAAGTACATAAATAAACCAATGTATAACTTTGTTTACAAACCGTTGTTACTCTTTTGTTACTTTGTTCAGTGTTTTCTGTGTTTGTTTCTTTGTTTACTGATGATAGGGATGAGGAGAGGAAAGAGAAAGAACAGTGTTCGTTCTGGAAATTGAAGTTAGCTTTATATCAAAAGTCAACTACAATGGATACAGATATTCTTCAATGGCTGATGTAAAGACAAGCAAAGTAGATAACGAGAATGTCCTAAATGCTGTTATTCTGGTTCCAAAGGCATTGGAATTTACTTGAAAAATTATGATTTTTACTAAGCATGTATATACTTTACTATAGCAAGTAGTTACAATCTGTTGTCTGTTGGGCTGTACACAATAGTGACAGTTTCTGAGGTCAGATGGTTTAGCAGACATTGGGATGAGAAAACCCCATGCAAGCGGCTTAAGCAATCTTGTTTGGGGTTAAGAGAGGACATCTCACACTTGTGTGAATGAAAAAAAAAAAATGAAGATCTATCTCATCTCTATAAATCTTAACCAAAGATCCAAAGACATGTTCATAAATCACCCATATTTATTTCTCATGAAAGTCAATCAAGTACATTTTGCTGGGAGGAAGTACCATTCATGTAGTCTAGTACCATATTGTAATAATAACGCTGAGTGGAATATGGCAGCAACATTTCCAGCCAGCAATGTGAACATACACGCACTGGAATTTACAGTGAAACCTCGCTATACCGCCACCCGTTATACCGCCATTCCCGCATACCGCCAGCTTTTCGCCGTGGAACGGATCTGACACCTATACAAAGTCACTAAAAATCTCGTTATACCGCCATCCGCCATCCGCCAACAGTTTAACTGTTACATTCATAACTTGAGTATAGTAAATATTGCTCGTTATACCGCCAACGTAAATTTACCCCCCACTCCCCACCTCTACCTAAATCCAGCTAACAGACGGAACATCACTTGGCGCCACAGTCTGTGCTTGTTACTCAAACACCAATCCTACTACACACTCTTCGCTATTGTTTTAAAGGGAGATAACTGCATTATTTTAGACATGTTAGCCAGTCCAATGGTGGTAATTAATAATTACTTATTTCCCTTGTTCTACATACCGCCATTTTTCTGTTTGCCCCTTAATTGGCGGTATAATGAGGTTTCACTGTATATCTAACAAGCATAAATTAATTCTACAAATATATGTATGTGATGCCAAGGAGAACCTTACAACTTCGAATCCACCATTTCAAAATCCCCACGTTCTCACTGTACTACTTCAGTCAAGAGCTGCATAATAAATTTACCTCCTAGCTCTGTAATAAATTTACCTCCTATCTCAATATTGTAAGCTGGTCCCTGGAATTCGAGATCATGAAGTTCAACTATACTATTCATTCAGAAATATATTTCACAATTCATAAGCTCATGCAGTATATATCATAACATGTGTAGCAGCATGGAAAAACAGGGCACAAGTGCAATTTTATGGTGTATTTGATATCATTGGAAAGTGAATTCGACGCTGGGTATGGAGAACTTCAAACTTTCGAAATATCTTGAAAAATGACTGAGTTTTGGCAGTTTTAATGAGGTCACCATCAAAATCCCAATATTGAGAAATCGGACTTTTAAAGTCTAGCAGGCATAAAAATGATGGATCCGGGAATCAGGTCATAAATTAATAAAAAAAACACATTTATCAGTTGGATTCACGCCCAAGACTTCATCCACGGATTCAAAAATGGGGAATGATTGTCAGTATGCAAAAATCTAAAATTGCATGAAAGTTCACATATGACTTAAATTTGCCTCTCCACTATGCTGTTTCCCATCCTGCCACACATACGATAACACTTCAGTGACTTTTTTCAACCATGCTGCTGTTTGAGAATGTGATGATAACTTTCTGGTACCATTATCTTCACTTAATTCTGACTCTACAGGACAATTTGAAAACTTGTACTCAAGCAAACACTGTTAAAGGGCATAGCACATGGCTGTTTGTTGTGATCCTCATACAATCAAATCTGATTAACCTGAACATCAAGACACTACAGGCATCTATTTATTTTCACTTTTCACATCATACTGGCCACAGCAGTGCCTGTCCTCTGAATGCACTAAGTTCCACTCTCAGCTTAAGTCTGCCTTGGAAAACGGTTGTTATATAACATGTAACAAGACAGGTGCGAAGGAAATGGCATAAAACCATTGTGTTTTCATCTGTAAACTGGACGTGGCATGATGTAAAAAGGTTGACGGAGACTCACTATGATAATTATTGATGACAAAAGATCAGCACCAAAAGTATTCACTTAAATAACTTGTTCATTTAAATCATTTTCAATTTTAGCAAGTTCACCTCAGAAAGACCCTGCTGTAACAACTATCTATAAAATACATGTATGATTAATTGAAATACAATAAAATGGATCAATGAATCCTATTTATTTCAACACTTTGTCCAAATTCTATTCACTCTTGTTTTCTAGCAAGTCAAACTAATCACAGCCAATGCAAGCTCTAGTACAAACATAAGAGCTCCCCACCCAGAAATAACACCATCGTAAGTCCCAAAGGAAATTTAAGGACTTACGACAGTATTAAACCCGGGTGGCGAAATCTAGTCCATTCACTTAAAATTTCCTCATAATCCCCTGAAAATGACAATCGACCATCTGAAGCAAATACGAGATTTCTAGTGGAACAGTCAAATGATAAAAAATATCAAGACCGCTCTAATGGACAAATGCAAATTTAGCATCAAGACTCGACCTGATTTTGAACAGTAAAACATAACATCCTCAATACATAATAAATGACATATTAACATTCATAATAATACCCTAGCCACAAACTACAAAAGAAAAAGCTGTAAGTATCAATCTCTTTAACTGCGTGGCTTCTACCTCTGCCAGTGTGAAATGCTGATCAAGTACCATCATGGCTTCAGCTCTGTGTACATATATACAAAGTCTCTTGTATCACCATTATAACAGTCTGAGAAGTAGGAATACATATCGGTGCCTTGCAGCATCACTCCCACAACTCGTATGTGCGAAATTTTACAAGAGAAAAACAAAAACAACAACAACATCAACCCAAACCAGCAGACAAAAAAAAAAAAACTTCATTCGTTATAATTTTAACAGAAATAATGTACTGGTGCCATTTTTAATATAAATGTCTGAAATTTCAACTCATGATCAAGAAGGGAAAATAATTATAACATTTTGCAGCTTGACTTTGATGTCAGCGTTATTTACTGTATGTTGCAACACACTGTCAGTACAATGTTACATTACTGTTTACACATTAAATGAATTATTATTATAGATATTAGCTGTAGATGCTGGTGTCATTAACAGGGGATGCTGGGGATGCATGGGATGCTGATGTTATAAACAACTAATATAAATGCCTACAACTTAAAAAAATCATGTACAACACTTTATTTTTTTCCATCCTCCTTAAGAAGTACAAGCTCTGTATATATGATTTCCAGTCTATACCTGACTACAGAGAGAATTCATAATTTATGCATAAAAATATCCTTATCATGATAGTGCTTCGCTACTGACTTCAGTTTCAGACTCACGGCTGGCGACAGTGCCTTGAAAAAAATAGAAGCATATATATATAATGCCAAATTTTGTCTAATATACTTTTTGGCACCTTCATATAGAGCTTAGCCCTTGAAAATCAAGAGTCAAATGAACTTTCACCAATACTCTATTCGTGTAAACGTGAATGTTGTATCTTTCCTTATGTTGGTGGTGACTTATGTTATATCTTTCCTTATGTTGGTGGTGACTTATGAGAATATAGCACCGAACCGGCATGCTGCTGCATAGTCAGGGGAGCGGCAATCTCCAAGGTGAAACAATAAGAGGGCGACACTGGATGATGCTAGGTTATTCTCTCTAGCTTTCATTGTTTCTGAAATAACTGGTCGTGTGCACTACTGATTAATTGACAAAAAGAAATAAAAAGCAAGTTTTTTTACGTCTCTTATTAAAATGTGATTTAGGAATATATAATCTTATTCCATGAAATGGCAGAGCACAGAGCACCATCCCCATGACAATTTTAAGTTACAGTTCTCATAAGATTAGAAATTTACATTCAGATGTGCCAAGTTAAACTGATATGTCAGGCAGGGACAGTATACAAACTGATAAATGGATAGATTGCAAATCAAACCCTCCTAACATGCCAGTCAAAATGTAAGATGTATTTAGTAAAAGTCTTAGCAATCTTAAGTTAGTAATGTCATCTTTCTTTCATACATGGTATAACTTTGTAAGTTCCACTATCAACACAGAATAAATGTACAAGGTGAAATCAAAACAAAGATAACAGGTTAGTGCAAACCCAAATCCTTTTAACACTTTACATATTCACCTCAAATT
>JAWQUT010000248.1:752551-774582 GCA_033807755.1 Ellobium chinense | reverse complement strand
ACTTTGTGAGCATCACACCATAGCAATGTTAATCATACAAATAAACATTTTCCACATGCCTGTTAAATTGAAACACATGCTATCTTCTTACAAAAGCTGCTTCAATATGGTCCCATACATTTGTCCAAGCCACTTACTTAGCTTGCTATTTTGCCATCTATGTTTATCTGCATAACAATGATTTCTATATTTTGGAGAGAAGTTTCCTGTCCTATGGTTTGCAAACAGGCAATTCTTAAAGATAACATGCAATCTAGTGTGTCGGATGTGACAACAGCTAGGAATTATAGACAAAGACATCCTTAAGAGCTGGTAAGCAAAGTATCAACATGTGAATATCAATGTCTGAATTGGAGATACAGTATGTCACTATGAGCTCCAGATGACAATAAGCGCCATGTGATTTTAAGGAAGAACATGGAAGGTACATCTTTGGCAAGTTAAATCAACAACTTACAACATGATTCCTTTGACAATCATCATCTCTTAAAGCACAGGATTAGGAAAAAAAAAAAAATAAGAAGAAATAAAATAGAAAAGACAATCATAATCTCTTGTAAAAACGATACATGCAGAGCATTATGACTTCAGTGTGAATATCTGAGTATTCTGCACAAGTTTTTGCACATCTTTGGATGCAGAGAGAAAGTAATCAAGGCTGGTTGGACAACAGTCTTTGGCTATCTTCAGAATATAACTAAATAAAATTCCCATGAATATTAACATGTTTAAGAAATATACAACTCTATATTGCAATGGACAAACTGTATTGTTCGTTTGAGTAAGGCTTTCAGCTATCCTTTCCAGCACAATTATGGCTATGTCAGAAAACAGGCTTCAATAGTTCATGTCATTAATAACAGGTCATAGACCTCCATTGACACGAAATAGTGATGTAATCAAAACAACCAAATGACAAGTGACAAGTATCATAAAACATTATTCATGACAGTTTGAACATACAAAGACATCACATCGAAACACATGATACCAACATTTCTAGTCTTTAAACATATGATAGTCTATATTGCCTCTTAATTTTGTTTGATCAGGAGGTCTTCCTGACTTCTAAACGCTCCTTTTCAAGAAATGGCAACATTTTGTACTACCTAGTCCCCTTAAGGCTGTCAACAATGGAGTGCCTTTATCAGCACTGTAAGACATACTCATGGAAAAATCCAATATTAACAAGATTCGAACCTGGCACCTTTCACGCCTCGGGACAAGTGCTCTAGAACTCGATCCCTATGCTAGCATGCTGGAGGACAAACTGCCGCTTCAAAGTTAACCTGTTTTAAATTTCCATTACACATACATATGTTCATGAAGGCTCTATTTCCTCAGAGGTACAGTGTTTTGTTCTTCTGATGGTCAGATGAGAATGTAAATCTACTCACTGATCTTGCTGACAAAATCTGAATTCTGCATTACACAGCTAGCTTTGACAAAAATTTCAATTGTATTCTATAGACGAGGTTGATTTCACAAGGATCTACTTTTCATTAATTTTTACAAATTGAGCTAGACTTGCAAAAATGACCTTCCACAAAAAAAAAAAATGTTCATTCAAACTTTCTCAACGGGTTTGCTATTAATAAATGATTAGTTTAGCAGTAACAAGCAAGAGAAATACAAATGAATTTAGCTGAAGTTATTTGGAAATTTTTTATTATAGTATATTTTTTTCTGTCAGTATAAACACACTTGCCAATTCAGTCAAATATGTACAAGGTATCCCAAAAATATCAGTACTTATCAAAAAGGTTCTGATATATGCCATATTGACTCCAATAAATAGAATTTTTGCAAGTAAAAACAATGTTAAGAATTCAAATGTGTAACTTGAAAGTTGTACAAAATGTTATAAACTTGAAAAGCCATGTCAAAGAGCTGATAGATAGATAAGTGAAATAAATATGTTAGCTTACAACTTGTCACAAACAAAACTACCTATCAGCATAGGCATTCATTGCCTTAATGGTGTTAATTCTTTTTACAGTTCAATATAATGTTGCCCACATGTGGGGAAAAATGTCATGAAATGAGTTTGGGCGTGTAGGAATGTAAAAAATCTTAAGCAAAAAAGCCTGAAGTCTCTCATTCATCATGCAGCACACTATATTTGTTACCATTAAAAAGACAGTGTTTATGAGGTTAACTAGATCTATGCACATTCAACTAATTTAAAAAAAACAAAACAGAAATGATACAAAACCTAGATGTAGGCAGGGGTTTACGACATATGACCTTAAATCTCGATAAATTTTGAAACAACTTCTAAAGTGGGCGTCCTAAACTATGCATGTCCTGGTTCCGAGCTGAGTTTGAATGTGATTGATTAGTGGAACACCCAGCATTCCCCATTCTTCTAACAGGATAGCAGTGCATGGACAAAAAAACTTAAGAGCTTAATATGTTTAATATCTGCATTGGAGTTTCAGAACTGAATATTAAGCTTATAAAAAAACCCTAAATTTCTCCTCAAGGCTGAAATTTTACATCTCTGGGTACGGTTTCTTTATAGCAATCCAGGACTGGTTACTGCTATATGGCTTGTACTGATAGAGGATTCAGTTTATCTAGTTACATCACAATTGTAAAGTGTATGTAAGGTGACGCCATAGCAATGAGAATATTGACTACAACATATAAAATGGGATATCTGAATAGAATATTCATAATACTATGATGATAAACAGTAAAACTGTCATGATTAGGTATGTACTTTTATCATTGCCAACAAGCTCCATGCCATGAACACGTTAGTGGATCAGTTGATTGTAAAGTGGGGCTTTCCGCAAGGGCACAGCATGATGGAAAAAAAGTTGAATTCTTCTGACAACATCACAGCACGTGATCAAAGAAGACACCAAAGTGGAACTTGCAAGTCACCACGGTGAACAACTCTGTTGTCAATTAAAAAAGAAAAATACAATTTTTATTGCATATGTGCCTTTTTGTGGCAAATAGGCACACGGAAATTGTATTGAATATGCCCCTTTTTGTCTTACGACAGCAGAACTGAAATCATTAGGGTATAATATCATTATATTGTGCATCAGTCCGCACGCCCTGCATCAGAAATTTTATAATGAACCTAGAATATGTAAGAGCACCAAGATGCTGAAAATGAGAGGATATCTATCTAAACTCATGAACCTATTGATCACATTCCATCTGATCATGCAATTTGCAGATTATATTGAAGAAAGCATCCCACTTGTTTCCATGCCACGGATACCTTATGGCACCATGTTGTCCAACATTTTGAAAATCATGACTATTTTGCCCCTATTCTGAACTGGTCTATTAAATCAAGCAATAAAGATAAGGAAAAAGGTTGATAAATATAAATCAAAAATGACTTGAAAGATCCTATTCATGGCATGCAGGAAAAAGCTCAAAATTGTTCAAAATAATGAGATGCAAAGCGTTTTCTTATAAACTTTTACAGACTATGATTAAAATGCTGTCCCTGTCCATGTAACTATGCTATAGATTCAAATTCTAGCCATCTAACAAGAGTGCTAATACTGGTTAACATCACAGAATATGACACGCTAAATTGACTAGCAAAGGTCTTGTATTTTCATAAAATTTTTCATAAAGTTCAAATGTGCTTGATAGATTTATCACAAATAGGCAGCTACTGGCTGTATCAATCTCCAACTAAACTTAATCAAAGTAAAATATCTTCCTGCCAGTGAAAAAAAAAGTTTATGTCACTAAACTAGGAACTGAGATCTCAGGCTCTGAAGGAGAACATGGCCATCTGATATCAATTTTGTTCTTGGTCAGAGAAATCAAGAGCGATATCTTTTCAATACACAAAAATAAGGCTTTTATTGGCAAATGGAGAGTAATTGTGGACATATGCACGATTTTGTGAGGCACACTGGATGAATTTGTAGTATAAACGTGTTCTTCAATCACGACTTTCTCAGAATTGTTTCCATTGCTTGAGGTGACCCCCCCCGCCACTTTAAACAACTAGGCCTATACCTCAGGCTAGAACACTGCTAGGTCAAAACTTTTTTTTTTTTTTACCTTATGAACATAGACACATTAACCTTCCCCAAATCTTCAGTAGAAGAAACTTTTTTTTTACCTTATCAACACAGACACATTAACCCTCCCCAAATCTTCAGTAGAAGAAACTTTTGTTTTTACCTTATGAACATAGACATATTAACCCTCCCCTAATCTTCAGTAGAAGAAACTTTTTTTTTTAAACTCGGTCAATAATATTTTTAAGAAATGACTTAGTAGGTTATTCAGAAATGTCTTTCAGGTTTTAATTCATTCCAAACAAATTTGAGCCTCAAATCTGCATTGCTTCAAGTTTTATGTCCCTTTTTAAACAGTAAATAAACATATTTGTATAAAGAGAAATTGTCATCATGCTATTTCCCTTTATTTCAAAAATATTCAGAGACCATATATCAAGATTAGGAAAAAAGCTCTTCAGTTTTACAAATTTAATCTCATAACCTCACAATATGTTGGTATAGGCATACGTATAATATCAGGAAAACAGGTATTTAAAGGTTGGGAGCTCAGGGCTTAAAAATTAAAGTTTTCTGTTCCAACCTACAAACATAACAAAAATACTTCGCAAGCTGGGAGACGACTGGGTGATATTAATGTTCTGGGCATCCCACACTCAAACAGATGCAAACAAGGATCTTTGGGTTGACTACTGATTATACACCATATTGTCCCTTAATAGCCTTATTGTCTCAAATGCCACCAACATATTTATGAGAAAAATGGAGTTAGAAGTTTTGACATCCCGTTGATTTTAGTTCTTGAGGCAAATTGTTTCACAACACAAGAAGATTGTTTTCTCTATACAGAGATAAAGCAATATTGGAAAGGTCTTATGCAATGCCAATACTCTGAAACAGCTAATAACTAAATTTCACCCAGATTGGTGCTTAAGACAATAAGACTCTCAAAGTGCGTTATATATGCTAGGTTATCAGATTTCCAGACTTAGAAAGTCCAATTTAAATATTAAGTAAAAATAAGTCATAACCACAGTAAGCATTCCGTTTCACAAACTAACAGGAAAACATACGACAGTTTGAAAATAAAATTCCACACAACAGCAAAATTCTAACATTGGATTTTTTTAAAGTCAAGATTCATATACAGGATAAAGATATTAATAGGGAATCATAAACTAGCCTTCTGCAAACGAAATGTAGAAATGTATGTATCTTGGATGGGACCAAATATCTAAAGATGACATCGGATCAGCAAATAAATATAATGAACAAACAACTCAATGACAAAAATGCGTATCATTTCAACAATTAATTCCCATGGAAACAAGATTCAAATGAAACGTCGCATGACACAACAAAACTAAGTAAATCTTAGCAACTGGGGACCCTGAAGCATACAAGATCTAAGTCCAGACTCTAACATGACACTAGTAAGAAAACTAACGATATGGATGACATAGTACATGATTTTGCCCTTGCTTGGTTATGGTCTCAGATCACTTGAACTTTGGCTCTAGGGTTTTCACTGCACTTTAGATCTTTGGCTGTTGAATAAAGGCTCTCTTTGTAACAACAGGTCACAGCAGTAGACATTTTCAAAGCAAACTATTTGATCCCATAGGTAAGTACTCTAAAAAAAAGACTTACAAAATTCATTATTTTGCAATGAGAACAATGTAGTGAGCTGTGGCCATACGCACAATCCGTGTGTTAAGTAATGTAATGTGTCCACTACAGTGCACACTAGTAATGTTTTGGGCGTTTCCCATGGTTACCACAGTTTGTTAGCGAATGTAAGGAGTCAGCATATGGCCACAGACAGCAACAGGCTAAAAATGAAAATGTCACCTCAAAATTTTGTGTTCTACTATTCTTTAAAAGAAATGCAAAGACAACATTGCATTGAAATACCATTAGATGAAAGGAAGCCTAATTCCAAGTGATAACACAAAGAAGCAGTAGATTGTTTGTGGATTAAAATGTATCCCAATGGTGCACACAACAGCCTTGAAGAGGGTGCATTTTAAGGATTTTTATTATTATTCCATGGTACTTTCTCTGAATGTACCTATAGATCTCATGTCAAGCACAATATACAATTGTTCTCTGTTAGATGCACTAATTTTTGATATCTATAAATATTTTAGCAAACATATACATAATGTGCACGACTCAAAATTTCTGGAAGCATGATATACAAGGAAAAATGGAAAGTAGAACTTCTTCACTCACCTCACACCTGAATTTCTACAATTTCCTTCGAGGTAACGAGAGCACCAGCGCCCATATCACATGACTTCTTTTTTTAATTTTTTGCTTGCTCCCTAGAGTGCCATTTTTCATAGGGAAGAAACAGAGAGAAACATTCCCCAATCTGACAGAAAAAGCAGACAGTATAATGCCACAATATGGAGCACTGTCGACTATTTAGACAAACAAGAAATTGAGCCTCCCAGGCTTCTCAGGATAATAGTAAAGTAGTCTCTGACTAGGATCCCACTATTAAATTAACATGCAGTTTCAGTTAAGATCGTATTCTATATGTGTAACCAAATACTGTTCTCTACACCATCATCCCAGCTGCAACAACTTTTTTAATCTCTCTCTAACCATGGTGATTTTTTTTTTCTTTTCCAAAGGGATTGCTTATTTCCATTGATTGAATAAGGGTCTAATTGTGATTATTCCTGAGAGATCTCATCTACATGAATGTGCTATCCTGCAACAAGCTGCCTTTAACCAACAACACATGACGCTTCCCACTGGCACCGTGGTCTGTGATACACTGCTTAAAACCTGAACTGTAGTCATGGTCAGTTCACAGTTTATAACAAAAGAATTCAACAACTTACTGCACATGATCAAGGAACATAATTACAGTGCATTTACTATTTATATGTTTTTCTCCCCGCTTCATCCTAAGCCAAGGCTACCTGAATTATTGGCCAATATCCCACTCTAGTCAAGCTCCCACTTTCTCATCTCCCAAGAAAATAATGTTAATGTTAACCAGAGATTTCTGATCTCTGTTTTTTTCCATTATTTTCTCTCCACTGCCCTATTAACCATGACATTCTAGCAAGCACGGCTGGTGTTTTGGGTGATGTAAATGTTAGTAATGCTTCCACAACATTTTAATAACTAAAAAGACAATTTATCATCAAAGCACCGTATTCACTATCACCAATAATGAAATCACACACACTGGCTTGCACTAAATAAATTATAGTGATGAGTAAAGAAATGAGTTGGGGATGGCATGAGAAGGGATCCCATATAGTTAAGATACATAATGACAACACAGAAAATCTCCAAATGCTGATAAGTTTATGGCAGCAAAAGTCAGGCTCAACCTTTTGGCCACCTATCTCCATGTTCAACCTCAGTAAATGACAGCACAGGTTAAGGGGATAGACCACCATTTTATTGCAGACTATTGCGTATTACTGTTGTGCACACTGTTCTTTTCTAATTCAAATACATTTTGCATCAAGATATATTTACATTCTCTTAGATGACTTCATGCAATCAATTCTAATTCAAATACATTTTGCACACAAAGTGTTCTGTGGTGCACATTTTTTTCTTTTTTGGATGTTGAGCTTACAAAAGGTTGATTTCAAAATTCAGTGTTATTCCACATATTTACTGAAGACAACTTCATGCACATAGTGCAAGACAAGTTTTAGTTCTGAACATGATATTGACATTTTATCAGTTTGAGAGACAGTCCTTTCGTCTGGTTTCATGTAACTTCTTCTTACACAAACACTGAAAACCCGACAGTCACTACCAGATATTTAAGTATCTCAGAATACATGTGGGAAATCTAGCAGTGAAGTACAATCTGTATTGTGAGATAAAGTTTTCTTAAACTCAACACCCACTATTGGGCACTATTTAGCACTTTGGCGCTCAATTTTGCAAGCAAAATGTCCTGAAATAGATAAGAGCAGTGTGCAACATAGTTATGCATGAAGATTAGCAATAGAAGGGTAGTCTACCTCTTAACAAATTGACATTGTGCTCAGTGAATGAACAGTCACAATCACTCACTGAGCGACCGTCACTCATGAATGACATTACATCATGTAAATTTCATTTCTTTTCTCGTTTTCTTATTTCCCTTCTCATTATTTTATGAAGCTTCCAAGTCAAACTTAGTGGCTCTATGCTTGTTCCATGCAACATTGTGAACCCACAGAGAACTTCTTTGGCACAAAAACATTCAAGACTTCATAAAAATGTCTGAAAACGAGTCAGAACCTTGCAGGGATGCAAACAATATAATAAACTATTCTTTGTGCTGCTTGCCTTGCATTACTAATCAGTGAATAACAAATGCAAACAAGGTCAGAATGTATTCATAGACACAACATACTGCAACAAATGAAATGTCACAGAGGCTTGTAACCACAACACATTCTGCATTACAAAACAACACAATGTTCCAAGTGATACACGCAGGCCTACATGCATATGTATGTATGCGTGCGGGCGTACTGGGTACAAAAATATCTGTGTATGTAAGACTGTTTTGTTTGTTTGCTTTGAAGAACTGAATGGGTTGCACAGAACTCTCACAGAATGTACTGATGGATCCGAACCCTGAGAGGCTGCATGACGAAGATCATAATGCTGATTTGTATCAGGTCTGTGGCATAATAAGAAACTCTTTTTGATCCTCATCCCTGCTGTCTGTGGATTCAGCCATACTACTTTCATTTCACTTTATATTGTATATGATTCCACAGAATGTTTTTTAAATCAATGAGCACTGCTGAATGGGCTAAATCAGCCTTGAGGGAAGATAGAGACAGCTTCTGGCAGCGTCGCACCAAATGTGTCAGGGATGTCTTTAGCAATCTGGGGGCGTCAAAGAGCAAATAGTCTTCCATGATATCACAGACGAGAGAGATGGTCGGCTGGGTGACCATGTCAGTGCATTGTCTGGTGCTGAGGTTACAAGTGGTCTGGCACTGTTGGGTGAACTTGCAGTCATGTGAGTGGTGGCAGGTGATGTTGGAGAGACGGCTGCGGATTTGCTGACTAGATATGAGCTGGGTGTCCTCAGTGACAATGACTTCGAAATTCTTAACATGTCGCAGGCTCAAACCATTGACATTGCACAGATGATACCTGGGGATGGAGGAAGATGGAAGAGCTATTGTTACAACAGTAAGAAAAGCTTTAGTATTTTCCACTTTCAAGGCTTATCGTGGAGGAAGTAATTGTCATGGATTGTATCTGTATAGCGCCAAATCCCTATGCAGGCTATAGGCACATAGATATATTTACATTCTCTTAGATGACTTCATGCACTCAACTCTTCAAAACACTGTTGAAGATCTAGAAATCTTTTCTTCACATTTGCTGTACCTCTTCATAGCATTCATGAGTTCTTTTTCTTTTTTCACTTCATTTCTTGAAATCAAATAGGCCATGAAATAAATACTCTTTAAATGATTCCTAATTTAAAAATCTAGGATTGCACTATGAAATATTTCTTTTTCACGTTACTCAGGCATTCCTGCAGTAAAAACAGGCTAAGTTTTACTTTTACCATTCACAAGAGTGATAGCCAGGTGCAGGACTCCCTCTTCATTTTGATACTATTTTACTATGGATATGTGTGGGTGCATGGGAAAACCCTTCACATCTTTCCAGGTATGAAAATTGAGTTACTATTTGAATATTAACCCCCATTCATTTCTATACATTTTGCATTTTATTTGAGGTCAATATCTTTATTAGTCCCAAAGTTATGGACAAATCTGCAAACTTACTGTCACCATATATAGATTATGAGAAAATTGAGATTAAAAGTCTTTTTAATCACATCCTGGAACAAATGGTGCTTCATTAAAATACTAAAAAAAACAATATTTAAACCTCATTTTCATAAATTTGAAAGATAATTGAATGAATTATCTGATTCATCAGAAATCTCAATTTGATCCAGGACATCGAAATTCGACTTTTCAAAGCCCTGGCTCAAAATTACCCATTGCGAGATCCGATGGGTTTTTCCATGCAGCCGCACTTATGGAGAAGCAGGCAAAGACCCTACAACCTTAAGAAAGTGTTATGAAGGTTATGTGGATTTATAAAGTTCTGTATACTAGCCTTTCTGGTCAATTTCTACAGAGCAATGTTGCTTAAACGTGTTTGCTGTCTACCAATGCTACCACAATGAACTGACTGATAAAATCTTAGCTTGAAAGGTCCAGTGAAAGTCTAAACTACTGTAAGCGGTGAGAAATGTGGCACAGGAAAGAATTAACCCCTTCGCTGCTACAAGCATTTCCCCCTCATGTCATCATTCCCTAAAAACAGAAACAACTGGCTTTCAGAGCAACTAAATCTCATTGTTCAAAAGTGTGAATGTGTCTAGATATAAGCGAAACAAAACAGCATGACCTATGGCGTACATCAACAGTGCACTGGACTGCCACACTTTTTATGACGTACAGCATACGTCAAAAGAGCAGTCAAAGGATTAAAGGCTGTATTAGAACTCCTAACTGCATAATAATTGGTAGCGGAGTACTAGCATCCCTAGCACCGCAATAAAATATACCTCATCTGAAGGGATGGCCTTGTGAGGAATGGATCATTTTTCTTTCTGTTTATTTCAGACTTTATGTGAAGGTTATGCACTCCAGTTGCAGTGCACATTTATGCAGACAACTCTGCTTCATAACAATTTCCCAAGAGCATGGAAAAAGTTGTGATTAAATGGAGTTGTGATTACCTAGTGACTATTATGTAGAAAAATAGTACCTGTACTTTCTATTGTGGACAATGTTCTGATTAAGCTAAAGTTGCAGTCATTTGGACTGCATTTAAGCAGAATTGACCACACTGTGCTTATTAAGAAAAAACATATATACGGCAAGTAAATTACACAAAGAAATTGCACGTTATCGTCCATCCTTGCTTGACTTTGTGACATGAATCTGAAGTCTGAGGCCTGTTTACTGTGGTGGATGTAGTCACGGTGCAAACTTGTTAAAGCAGTACCAGCAATATGTTACCATTGAAAGGCAAGCCCCCCCCCCTCCCCCCCCACCCTGTAAATGGCCATGGACACTGCCTCAACTCAGACGGATTTGCTTTCATATTTCAAATACTAGATGTTTTCATATTAAGTTTCTGTACCATAAGATGTTTTCATATTAAGTTTCTGTACCATAATATTTGGAGGACAACAAAATAGTAATTCTATAAAGTTTCTGTGTTATATAAAATGTATAACTTACGAAACTGAAAAAAATAGCATTGAAACGTGAAGCATATAACTAAATTGAAATTTGTAAACATCTCATCATGCCTTTCTGGCGCGGTCTACAATGGACCCTGTGGGCCTTTAAACCTTCACCTATTTTTATCCTTGTGTTACGGAATCTGTTTGAGCTCTATAATTTCAGTAATAACCTTGTATCCTACACACCAACTGTAAGATCAGTGGATGCTAAAACCTGCTCAAGACCCAGAAAACTGTGGAAGTTTCTAAAAGTGGCTTTAGAGCAAGTAATTTACTGGTTCATGTGAGGCTCNTGTTTTCATATTAAGTTTCTGTACTATAAGATGTTTTCATATTAAGTTTCTGTCCTATAAGATGTTTTCATATTAAGTTTCTGTACTATAAGACGTTTTGTTTTCATATTAAGTTTCTGTACTATAAGATGTTTTGTTTTCATATTAAGTTTCTGTACTATAAGATGTTTTCATATTAAGTTTCTGTACTATAAGATGTTTTCATATTAAGTTTCTGCACTATAAGATGTTTTCATATTAAGTTTCTGTAGCATAATATTTGGAGGACAACAAATTAGTAATTCTATAAAGTGTCTGTGTTATATAAAATGTATAACTTATGAAACTGAAAAAAATAGCACTGAAACATGAAGCATATAACTAAATTGAAATTTGTAAAAATCTCATCATGCCTTTCCGACGCGGTCTACAATG
Source organism: Ellobium chinense (assembly GCA_033807755.1). Classification (NCBI taxonomy): domain Eukaryota; kingdom Metazoa; phylum Mollusca; class Gastropoda; order Ellobiida; family Ellobiidae; genus Ellobium; species Ellobium chinense. Next base: position 762,598 of record JAWQUT010000248.1, on the reverse strand, counting down.
GACCCTGCGGGCCTTTAAACCTTCACCTATTTTTATCTTTGTGTTACGGAATCTGTTAGAGCTCTATGATTTCAGTAATAACCTTGTATCCTACACACCAACTGTAAGATCAGTGGATGCTAAAACCTGCTCAAGACCCTGAAAAATGTAGAAGTTTCTGAAAATGGCTTTAGAGCAAGTAATTTATTGGTTTATGTGGGGCTGAGAATGCATCTTTGAGATCCATTATTGGGAAATCTCAAACCATTTATCATAAAACCAACAAACGAACTGGTAAATAAATTCCTGTAGAAAAACAATAATGAGGCTTACACTCCTTAGACATTAAGAGGCAATAAACAGGTTATAAAGTGTGTAGCCACTCAACAACATGAGACACATCTTGCATTTCAGTAGGACTGAGATGTTGGTATCACCAAATAGACTGGCCAAAGCTTTTTCTTTGGGTGAAAAAAACTTTGCTCTAACTTAAGTAGTAGAAAAGATATGGTCTTTCAAAGATAGGAAGTGACACAATCACAGTTTTGAACAAAACATTGTTAAAATGTCAGCTTAAAAATATGGGCCAAAACTGTCTAGCAGCCAGGTAATATACTGTGGCAATATCTTTTTTTCACATTAACTGGTCATATCTCCATGAGAAACTGACATTTTGAAAAATTTGAATCCAGCTGCAGTGAATTCATAGAAAATATCAACACCAGACCCATGAAGTTCAGTCAGGTGACCTGAGCCTTCTGATCACATTTCCATCAAAATTATCCACGGTGACTACATTCAAAGTTAATTTTAAGGCCTTTTCCTGTCTTATACATTATTTTTTGTAAGAAATAATTATAATAAATAGATCAAACTTTTTTAAAATACTCAATACTCAAATTCAATAAATTTGACCTGATAAAGTCTTTGGACAATTTTTATCAGTTTCAATAGTACTGAAAAGGACCTCATTTTGTCAAGTGGCAACATAAATGGTCAATGCAAATAGAGATGTAGAAAGATCATACCATCAAAAGATTACATGGTGCAACTGTGATATTTTGATTACATGAGAAGCTATACCATAAAAAGAGTATCTTCATACAATCGTAGATGGTAGCAGCTGGTAGCAAAATTTTCCACAAGGTCAGCATAAGGATCTTTGTTCAATATGGAAGCTACTTTGTTATTAATTGTACATTTTGTTCTCGCTAACGTGCCCAGTTTTTCAGATCTGAGTTTCAGCTTTCCAAAAATTTTGGCATTCTGCTATCCCTGTACAATTTATAAATACAATCTGTACTATGGTAAATCATACCTCTGTCAATCACTCTTGAGATGAAATGATTTAGATGAAGAGATCAATCAATACATGTGCCAGCTTCTAGGAGATATGTGGTCATTTCCACTAGAGAATGCTGTATTTAACTTCTACCTTTCTGGGTACTCTTGCACTTAATTCAAGGGTGGCATTACTAGGATAAGTTTATGCTTGAAGATTTTTCTGCCTTGTGCCATTTGCTATCTCCTAATTTAAAAAGTGATGTGTATTTACATGGACAAGATCCTAATAATCATGGCATGAACTAATTTCTGAATTCTTCATGGGTGGTCCAAAAGATTCCCTGTCAACACTTTACAATTGTCAGGAGGATTTGACTTACTCAGAGAGGCATAAGGTTTTGGTTTAAGTTTAGCTTATCATAGGCATATATCAATATACTGAACATAGTATACATCTGAATGATTTGCAACTCATTTCATAGTGTTATCTGTTGCACATCAGTCTTCCCTTCACTACATATTGTGTCATCCTCGCACACAATACAACTGTCATCCACTTCCATTCTCACACAGCAACCAAAAGCTCTCTCTTGCTTTCTATCTCCACTCTTCACAAGCTGTTCATCCGTACACACTTTCAATGCTACCTAGTCATATACCCAACACATCAGTTCATATCACAGGCTTAAAGCATCTATGATAATAGCCAATTGATTAGGGCATGGTATCACCAATCTTTAGAACACTGGTGTGAAATTTCAATTAAGTAACAGAGAAAAGCATGAAAATATCTTGCACAGTCTTGACCAATTCAACTATGAAGTACATTAAAAGAGTTACTGTAATAGTGGCTATGAATACAAATTAAGGCTTCTAGCACAAATGTAATGTAGGTTAGTAAGCTGCACTGAACTGTGGAAATGGATGTTCAGATGAAAAATGTTTGTGTCACAGTATATGATATGCAGTAGGGCCTTAAACACTTAGACTACTCAGATTCCAAGGTACAAATGCATTCTTTTGAGTTTCTTAGCATCTCAGCTCATGACAAAGTCTGTTATATGCTTTCAGGTTTACAAATAAACTCTCATTTTAAAAATAACTGATTTGGTACTGAAGTATTACAACAGTTGTGCAGGTGCTGCAGAAACTTTGGATTTGAGGTCCTGGCACCTAAATGTAAGACAATAGGTCATAATTAACATCATAACTGACCTGGTCATAGAAAGCTGAAAAACTGCTTAAACAACATATTTATGAGAGACTCAAAACATTAATACTGATTTTTGTTTTCTCTGAACATCTCTTTTCCCAGTTTATTGCCAATGGGTTGGTTATGGTGCAAACCTCTGAACTCAAATATACAGTGATCATATTTTATTTGGTAACATCTGCCATCATTTTCGCATCTCTCCTGAAAATGGATTCCATAAAAGATCAATCTTGAGCAACATTAAAAAATACAAATGCTAATCCATCACTGCAGCTGCTGCTTTTCTTCTCCATTATTAAAAATTGGCAATTTGGGAATGAGAGGTTTGCATCAACCATCGACAAGAGAATACTTGGATGAGTTAATAACAGTCTGATTTTCCGTGCTGTTGAAACTTGCTGTAAGTATGAACCGATTCCGTGTACACACCTGAAACTAAGAATGCACAAAACAACATATAAACTAACTTCAAATACCAAGCTACGTGTTCCAATGCACCCCTTATCATTTAAGAAAAACCAAAGGTACAAATACATTCATGGGAACAAATCTATCTTGAGCAATCAGACAATCTCTTGTGTATATTTCTTCATATATTACATCCAAGTATGCGAGCAGCCAATGACAAACTTTTTCGGCTGAGATCAACATAAGGACATCTGTTCAAAATGGAAATTGCATTGTCATGTTTTTTTCCTCTTGTCTGGAACTGAACTTGTTTGCCTGTTAAAAATTTTTTTCAGACCCAATTTTTGGATTTCTGAAAGTTTTTGACATCAGCGCAAATCACAAATCAGTAATGCAGATCAGCAGAGTGAAGACAGATTTCAGGGAAACAAATTCTCAAGCTTAGTTAAAAATAACAAAATTTCAAATTTCATCTTACAATAAATTAACATTAACATGCAATGGAAAAGATGTTTTTATGGGAATTTACAATAAATGTAATCTACGGTCTTATAACTATTACAAGGATTAAATACAGACATTTTATATCAATTCAAACCTATTATCACCAAATTAAGAATGATTCCTACCACATCAGACCACTTCGTGGGCTGCATTATGCACATGTCTGTGTTAACCTATTCACTTCGTGCCCAATCACACTCAGCAGCACAAATCACACCACTTCACACTGTGCCATCCAATGGTTGTGCAGTTCAATCCGACCTTTTAGGCGGGCCTGCACGCACTTGTAATTCAAAATTTCACACAATACCACAATTTGTAAACATACTAAACATGCAAGCGCGGACCAGTTTTATACAATCTTTTTTTTTAAATAAACAAGCAATTAATTTTGTGCAAAAAAAAAAAAAGCCTCACTGTTGTTAATTGTCTTTTATTTTTTGTTTGACTTATCTGTCAGTGGTGGGTGTCCTGGGAATTTTCCCCTTCAGTGCACTGTATATTGAAGGAACAGAAGGTTTTAATGCAGACACGAAGTGAAAAGGTTAAGATTCTTTTTCCAGAACAGTGCAGGAAACATCTGTATGAATTTTCACTTGTTGAGATATCTGTGCACGACTCAAGAGAGCAAGACAATCGAAAATGGCAAATACTCCCACCTGACTATTCAGTAACTGTTTGGTGGGCCATTCTTCTCATCTTATCTCCGCAAACTCAGCTTAGTGCTAATTTGCTGAAGCTGACTCTAAATATTTGCAACAAAAAAGTGTCAGAAAGCTGAGATACATGATATTAATATCTTACCTGACCCCGTCCTTTTCATACAAGTCTTCCACCAACTCCACCAAACTCAGCATGACTTTGGCTCGCTGGAGCCAACCAGGCAAGGTCCAGCGATAGGCATGGTTTGTGAAAAGACTGACAGGCCAAGGGGTGGTCTTGCTGTACAATGCCTTCCCACTAAATAGAGGGTAGTAGTGCCATATGCTGATTCCACCACATGTACCATTTAAGTGAGGAACGGACCCACTGTCCTGAAATATTCAGAATTTTTCATCTAAACTACTACGCCACTTCATGTCAATTTTTTATTCCAAAATACAATTTCTGGTGGACATACAAAAAAAAAGCCTATGCAATTTGCTTCAAACAGACACAAACTTCAAACCAAAAGACATTCTCGATATACTGAATCTCATGAAATTTCCTTACAAAATTGAGTCTTGTCTTTTAAGGCAAAAAAACAATGACAATATGAAATTTTTACACTTTAACATTCACATAACTGCCTAAAAGTCGCTAAGATGTGTTTTTTGCATGTTAAATGGATTCTTCATCCCTCAATAAGGTTTATAAAGTCAACAAACAATAAATCAGGCTCTGAGCTAGAGGTGTATAATTTCACTTTGAGCAATTCACCAATATATGATTTGTGCTCTGCTCATGTGTGATTTCTTGGCCAAACCAAGTATTCTATGTTAAGTGTGACGTGACCTAAGATGTAGACATTTAGAGATTAAGTGGACAAGATATAGACGTTATATATATGAGAACAAGTCCACTTCAATAAACTAAGGGGTTGCACACTTCCTGCCCTTTGTGCCACTATTAAAAGTATTCCTCATAGCATTACTTATACCTAGTGTTACAGAACAGACCTGGAAAAGGTAATAGTTCAGGAAGTATGGCTGCTTCAACAGTCGCCAAATATTCTGGGCCTCTCCCAAGTTTATCTGTTGATAAAATGAAACATATTGCCATTCTCCTCATACCTAATGAATGCTGCACTTGCAATGGATTAACTGATAAGAAAACATTCCAGATCAACAGGATCTTCTTACCTCATATCAAACGCACCAAGGCAAGCAACCTTTACTTGCTTAAAACAAAATGAGTTGGCGGGTCTAGTGGATTTTTTATTAATTGTATTCAAGTATATGTCAATATAGAGAGTGCTGTAGCAAGCAGTTGAAATGAAAAAGACATCCGGGAACAGCGGCCATAAATTAATAAATACAGTCTGCTCATAGACCAACACAGCATCCAGTATATCATGCTATGCTCAGACAGCTTTATCACCAAATCGTTATTGCTCCAAAATTGATGAGCTGTCAGATGACAGGCTGTCCTAAAAAAACTATATGAGTAATTTTGAACATCATTTTTCTAATGAGCTCAGGATGTTTGAAAAAAAGGGGGGAGGGAGGATGAGGGTGTGTGGGGGGATGTGGAAAATTCAGACAACTAGAGGCTGATGATGGGTTCATGTAAGGGTTTAGATTTTCTAATTGTGACCAAACCCATTCCAAGTGCCAAGAGGCATAAAGAGCAGCAATGCTGACTTTGTGCATAGCGGGTTCTTGCACTAAAGACTCTCTATTGTTTACTCTCTGCAGTCAAACGTATTCTATCATCATACCTCAGCATCTCGGTTCTCATCAAAATCAAAGATGAGTTAACTGAACAGAGAAAAGGTGTCAACCATGAGAATTTCCAATCTTAACAGCACAGAAATTCATCTGCATCTCAGTATTTCATACGTTATCATCTTTGTTCTCATCCAAATCATACAAAGATGAGCTGGATGATCAACGAGGTGATGTCACCCAAAAGCTTCTATTGTTTTGCTCAATGCAGTAAAGTTTCCTATTTCATAGCACAGCAGTTATCTGCATCTAAGTATTTCATATCTTATCATCTTTATTTTCATCAAAATCAAGGATAGGCCAAGTGATCAATGAGGTAGTGTCACCACACCCTTCTGTTGCTCAATGCAGTAAAGTTGCCTATTTTGATAGCACAGCAGTTATCTGCATCTCATTGTTTCATACCTTATCATCTTTGTTGTCATCAAAATCAAAGATGAGCTGGTTGATCAGTGAGGTGGTGTCAATCTTGCCCAGCTGCTCTCTGAGAAGCTCATCAAGATGAGCAGTAAACTGACCAAACTCCAAGCCTTCATCAAGCCTGTCCTGTTGCCACACCTCTAATGGGTTACTGACCACTCTGAACACAAGGCCCCCTTTGCTAAAGCTCTGGAACCAAGATAAAGCAGAGCGCAGCTTAAGTTCATGGAACAAGATGAAAATATGTTTTTCACTGAGTTGCTGAAAAAGCAGTTAACTAAAACTCATTAAAACCATACTATGTGAAATTAAATAAGTGAGAATAAGGAAACAAGACAGGGATAGATTCATGTAGATGGACAAAGTCAAATCTGGAAAGAGAAGATATACCGGCACGACATCCAGTCAAAATGAGGCTTGTGTTGCTAGATTAGGAACTGAGATATAAGGCTCTGAACATGATGGGGACCATCTGATATCAATTTTTTTGGTTGTTGCAGAAGCCTAAAGCATAATTACTTCTGTATGCAAAATTCCTCATTTCATGAGGGAATGCTTATTAATTGTGAATAAATCTTATTTTTTGTGAGATAGATTACAACCTCGATCTACATCATGAAATTCCATTTTTAACATGATTTTACGTAACATTTTTCCTACTACGAGGGTGATCTCTTGCCACTTTAAATGAACATATCTCAGGCCAGAAATATGCTACGTCAAAGATCCTGTCATCAGAAGAAAATTTGTATATCAAGTTTTTAATGCCATATTAATAACTTAATGCAGTCAAAAGTAACGTAAGCCTTATTTTGATTGCTCGCAAGACATATGCATGTTATATTGGTTATGACCTCTTCATTGCTAATTTCCTGCCCTAGACAAAAGTTTGCTTGCAGGCATCCTTTCCAAGGACTAAAGTGTTGTCTTTCAATTTACCACATCTCATCATCCTGCTGGAAGACTGCTGTAATTTAGTTTTGGGAACAAAAGTAGTTTTGATGCCTAATAGGAGGCATGGCTGATGCACGTATCTGGCAAAAACATGGATGCTCTACTTCACATAGAAAGCAAGATAGAGAATGCATTTTCAAATCTGGCTGTGAGCCTGTGGTTGGTAAAAACATACTCAAACAGTGATATTTATATTAAGTTATCACACTTGGTAACTTGGTTGGTATTTTAGAGGTACAACAGTCTCCCACTGGAGTGGCAATCTCTGCGTACCACATGTAAGTTCAGGGAGCCTGACTTCAGTTCACTTTCTCTAGTTAACATGATAGTTGCGGCTGAAATTGTAAATCGCAGTGAACAAGAGAGCCATTACCATGACATGATCTTTGTTGCTGTAACAGGAGCCAATGGTCAACTCTTTGCTGGTACACAGGTCAGGGCACAAGCTCCCGCTCACATATTTCTCTCTATATTCACGGCACTGTAAATGCAAGAACAAAAAAATTTGTGTAGGCTAATGTAATTATGTATGATGGAAGATGAAAGTGTTCATGTCTGAAGAACTGTGAGGATATAATGATGAAAGTAATGGTGAGGAAATTTCAACTGTGGAAGAGAGGTTTTAAGGATTCCAGCTGGATGGATGGAAGAAAAGGCAGACATCATTTCGACAGAAAAAGATGGATGGAAAATTGAATCAAAGGAGACAGAGGAAAAATAGGGATGAAATACAAGAGGTCATAAAAGCACTTGCAAAGATGGAAATTAGTGAGTGAATTTAAATTGAAGAGAAAACAAAATACTGAGGGACTCTGATAACACAACCAACCTGCAGGACACATTAAAAAATTGTGTTAGCTTAAGTTTTGTGTTCTTCAAAGTGCTTTTTATAAGGAACAAAGTAGATGGGCTGATGGAATGGTGGTGTGTTGAGTAAGGAGTTGTGTTAAGCAATATTTGTATTAACAAGGTTTCAACAAGGTTGCCAGCAATGCCACCTGAGCATCAAATGAAAAGAAAGCTCCAAAGCTCTTCAAATGGGTTGCTCTGCCAGCTGGTGCTGTAAGTAAATAGTGTGTTGTACACATAGTATTTTCTCCAGACCATATTATGATTCACCCTTTAAAATTTCCAAATTCCCTCAAAATATACAGTGAATTTGCACTCACCTCCCTTCTTTCTTGCGCTCCAAAGTTTACATTACTTGAGAAGAACCTAAAATCCCTCTAAAAATTTATAAATCTGCCTTCAAATTATGATAAGGGGTGAACCTCTTCCCTATATCCTATGCCGTAGAGAAAACACTGCACATATCAGGAGGCCTTGAACAGCCTGAGTTCCAAAACTTCCCGGAAAAGTGGGATCTCAGAACAGTGAGTTTACTTACCACTTGTTCCACTATCTGTGGACCATTACAACCACTGCTATCTCCCAGACTCCACCAAAGGAACAGTGTGAAAAACAGGACACCCAGAACTGCATAGATGTTGCGATGGCAAATTGAGACTCCAACCTGTCAAAGACAGACTGAGAATAAACACTATGCCAAGTATGAGCCATCCACCTTTGACTAATACTGTGGATCAAAGGACATCATCTTTTTACAAAGTTTTCAGTCAAGCCTCAGGCATCATGGTGAACAGTAACCTTTTCCTATAATGTACATATGTACGTGCTTACCCTTTTCATGACTATCCTGAGACTCTGTTGTCTTTATATGTATTAGCTGAACATGAAAACGAAACAAGGTTCATTATAAATGAAATTTAGAAGATAGGTGTTGACAGAAATACTTTTACACACAGCCACAATGGAGAAGATACTGGTTTGCGAACAGGTCTCAACGATGTCATTAATTTGCAATCTCCTTAATGACTTGGCACAAGTGTGAAATTGTTTTCTCAAGCTTTAGGAAAACTTACCAGCACATAAGCCAGGACTTTTATGAGACATTCTCTCAGCATGTGCGGACATCTTCTGTGAAGAATAAAATTACTGAGTGAAAGTCAGTCTGAAGATCTTAGCCTCTCCGGGTTCTAAAAGAGATGAAGCCATATAACTATTGGGTCACAAATTGTGACGTTACAGATGTGGTGTTAAGATTCCTGCAAAACAAACATTTTCATGCAGTTTCCACTCACTCTTTCATGCTACATGAATATGAGTCAAGAATTTATTTCACACATAGAGTCAGCTTCACTGATCTAGTATTTTCAAAGTAAATCCTGTGCTATCACTATCAGAAATAATTAGAAATATAATCTAAGTCTAAGACTAAGATACTGTCAAGGATGGTGTCATTTTCTTCAACATAACTATCTATTTTGATTTAAAATTCAATGTTTTTTGTCAGTGTTTTCTTCAGATAATAAGAATTATGGAGGACCCCTTCCCTCCCCACCCCTCCCCCTTTCCCTGTCTAAATTTGAAGGGGGATTTGTAACCTTTAAAGGAAATTTATTTTTTGTTTCAAATAATGCCATTTTGGAGTGCAAGAAAGAAGGGGAGATCAGCAGGTGTTCAATAAATTTTTAGTGGGAGATTTTAAAATTTAAGGAGCAAACTGCACATTAGCACGATCACATGATCTGCAGAAAACATTGATTTCAAAACATGGAGATATTGATATTCAAATCTTAACAATGATGAGTCTAACTGTTTATGGCCACCTTCTCCCATGTTTGGCAGTGTTTTTTTCCAGATATGAGTTATAAAATTGTAATATTCCTCTCATTCATAAACTTGAGGGGGTTTTGTAAATTTTTAAATGGATTTAAGGCTCTTCTTTAAATGCAAACAGTGGAGTGCAGAAAAGAATGGGAGATTGGTGCTTGTTCAATGTATTTTTTGTATTTTTGG
>JAWQUT010000248.1:730413-752084 GCA_033807755.1 Ellobium chinense | reverse complement strand
TACTAGTCTAGGGCTAGATAACAGTTTAGTCTCAAGTCTAACCCCGCCGGCTATCGAAGCATAACTGACTTCTTTACGTGCCCACGGCGTTTACTTCACCTATGAAAGCGATTCAGTTCGTTTTTTATATATACACTAGTCTATTTTTGAGCAATGCAATCCATTGACTTAGCCTACTGACAGCCGAGTGAGCTGTAATGTGGAACTCATTAGCTCGAAGGTTGAAACGCGCTACTACTTCCGGATACAGGGGAGGTCATGCAAAGTCAAGATTTCTACTCGTACTACCAAATATTCGTTGAAATTCTAGCAACTTCATCTAATCACTCATTGAAGGGCAGGGTCATAATACAATTTTCATTATTTTCCATCTTTCCTAATCAGTATGATAACAATGATTTTATACGCGTAATTTCGCGTAATTCGTAAACTGATTTCTAGTCGCGCATATCAAAAATGATATGCTTTTCCACTTCTTTTTCTCACACACACAAACATACACACGCACACAAAAGTAACGAAAAAAGTAACGAGTAATTTTGTAAATGTTACACAAAAATTCGGTAGTGAGTATTTTTTCGCTACTTAAGATTTTTAAGCGTGTAACGAGTAAGTAATTGTTACTCGAAAACTGTAACGAGTACTCGTAGCGGCGTTACTTTTTACTCATTACAACAACCCTGGACACCATACATAATTTGGACAGAGAATTTCAAGAATCAAATTGCTGTGAAGTATGCGTCCATGTGGTGAAGTGGTAGCACGTTCAGACTAACTAAGAGACCTTGGGTTCGATTCCCGGTAGGGACATGAAATGTCTGGAAAAGGTTTTCTCCGCCCTTCTTCTCAAAATTCACATAAAAGTGAAAATTCAAAACAACGCAAAAACGATCTCTTCCACAATGTATACCTGAACTCTATCGCTTGCGTCATTCGACAGGTAACGCTAGCCTTGTCGACCCGACGGCCGCACTGCAAATCTACCACTATTTCTGTGATGTTCACATTACCAAAACCCTCCTACCCATCTGATCACAATGATTTTGCTGTAGGAATCGGAGTATGTAAGTGCGTAGATAAAATATAAATTTGTTTGCCGAGAAATCTCAGTTAGTGGTCATAGAAAAATGTATGTATGTACGCATTTAAATAAGCATTACAGACATGCTGATATCAAACAACACTTCAGGTGCATCAGCTTTAGAAGAAAACATATAAAACATGTGCATGTGAAAGCACATTACCAACTTACGTGACAGCTGTTAACAAACGTGTACCCATATGACCGTGTGAACATTTACTTTTTAAGAAAGCTATGAATCACAGCAATATAATGACCATTTAAAACTGATCAGTTAATGAAAAGAAGACGTTGATTACAAGTGTCAAGACTACAGTCTTCGTAGCGCAAGACGTAGTAGATTTTAACAACTATTGACGAACAAGTAAACAAACAATCAAATAGACATCCTGTTGAAATTCACCTCTCTGTTTATGAGCACTCAAGATAAGTATTTCCGGGAAATATTTGCTTTGATTGCTCATAATTATGATCTCAGGTCTGTCTAACCCTGCGTCTGTCCCCTTCATCCCTTCCCCCAACAACTTCTTCCTTCGGGATCAGCGTCAGATTATTACGCCCCACCACTAGCTCCTTTTCGTCTCAATTTCAAGCAAAACCACCGTTTAAAAATAATCGCTGGTTACCAATGTGATCGCAGGTTGCACCTATCACAATTGTTTACAAAATCATGACGTGACGATGTTTACGCAGCGAACAACGGAGAATCAGTGGTACTGTTACGTGGACACCATGATCTTCATGACTATTTATTTTTGCACAGGTACACCTGCGCCCGACATAGGATTGCTTTGATTTTTTTTTGTTCTCCCCGATTATTCAATTCGGGCCAACAAGCAAGCACGGGACAGACACACATACACACCCGTGGGCACACGAAAGTAACGAAAAAGTAACGAGTAATTTTGTAATTGTTACACGAAAATTCGGTAACGAGTATTTTTTCGTTACTTTAGATGAAGTTTGTAACGAGTAATTGTTACTCGAAAACTGTAACGAGTACTCGTAGTGGCGTTACTTTTTATTCGTTACAACAACCCTAGTGCCGAGGACCAGAATGACAGCTTAACGGTCAAAGGGAAACAACCAGTGAAAAGAAAATCGTGAGCTAGTACACCCAGGAATTGCCTCCCATCAATTTTGGTCCATAATTTTCACGATTATTTCCCTTTGATCATAAATTTTGCAACACTTCATCTCTCTCTCTCTCTTTCATAGATAGACAGAGACAGACAGACAGACAGATAGGCACACACACACACACACACACACATACCCACACACACACCCACACTTAATCACTCTTTCTCTCTCCCTCTCTCTTGCTGTGACTGTCTCTCTCACTCATTCTCTCTTTCTTTCTCTTTCTTTTTCTCTCCCTTCTCTCTCTCCCTCGTTCTCTCCCTCTTCATCCCTCTCGTTCTTGTTCTCTCTCTCTCTCGTTCTCTGTAATACACACACATAATACCTGCACACACCTATTCACTATTTCTCTCATCTTCTTTCTCTGGCTATGGTGGTGATGGTGGTGGTGGTGGTGGTGGTGATGCTGCTGCTGCTGCTGATGATGATGATGATGATGATGATGATGGTGAGCTAAAAGAAATGATATTCTCAAAGAAAAACAACAACGTTGAACACAAATAATCCAACAACAACAACAACAAAAAATCCAAACAAGACAGGAGCAGACAATGGTGCAAGGGAAACAACCAATAAAATGATAATTGTAAGTTAGTGCTTCCATGACTTATCTCCTATTTAATAATACCTTCAATTTTCACGATTATGTCCCTTGGATCATAAATTTTGCACAAATTCATTCATTCGTCCGTCGCCCTCTTTCTCTTTCTACCGCTTTCTCTCTCACTCTTTCTCTCTCTCTCTGTCTATTTGTCTGTCTGTCTGAGTCACTCTCTCTCTCTCTCTCTCCGATTTTTAACAATATGTCCTTAGGATCACACGGAATTTCGTTGTTGCCAGATTAGAGGTAATAGGACCGACTTCTCAACCACCTCATTTGTGCTTGTATCTGCGTGTGCCTGCATGCATGTGTATGCGCGTGTGTGCCTGTGTCCGTTTGTGTGTGTGTGTGTGTGAATGTGTGCGTATGTGCGAGTGTGTGCGTCTGTGCAAGCATGCCTGCGTATGTGCTCGCGTGAGTGCTTATGTGCGCATCTTTCTTTACACTTTTTTTTTTCGTTCACTTGTTCATTACCTTACGTGTATCCACGAGGTCAGCAGTGACGGTGTTAAAGTATGTGCAGGTGATATTATCGCTAGCCTTGTTGCTGCTGATACACTGACCAAGGGAGTGATAGTTATGCTACAGCAGTTAGATAATAGTGTGGTGGTTGTGTCTTAACTCGACGACGGTGTCTCAATCACCATTTCTGTGTGTGTTTGTGTGTATGTGAGCCTCTTTATGTGTGTGTGTGTGTGTGTGTGTGTGTGTGTGTGTGTGTGTGTGTGTGTCTGTGTCTGTGTCTGTGGGTCTGTTGGTTAGTGGGTCTGTGGGTCTGGGTCTGTCTGTGTTTGTAGTGTGTGTTCATGTGCTCGTCCGTTTTCTGTATTTAGGATAATGTTAATGATAATGGTTATGATAATGATGTGTTGGTCGTTCCTAGAGATAGAAAACGAGACTGGGAAAAAGAATGAGATAAAGAGAGAGGAAAAATAGTGCTAGATTGGTGTCAAAAAAATATTGTAAAAAATGAAGGAAGTAATAAATGGGAGACAAATCATGGATGCACTAATTCACGATTGTCATTTTATTGGTTGTTTCCCTTTGACTGTTTGCTGCACCTAGCCTAACCTGTGGATTTTTTTTTGATTGTTCCGACTGACAGCACTAGTTCCCTTTCAGAGTATCACCACCACTACATCAGCAATGGCAACAGCAGCAGAGACAACACCAGCAACAGTATCACCACCACCACCACAACCACCATCACCACCTACGATTACTACTACCATTACCACCACCACCACCACGATCATTACCACCATAACACCTATTGTTACGTCAACCAGCACATCATCATAACTTTTATCATTAACACCATCCTTAATACAGAAAACGGACGCGTACGCAAGAGCACACGCACTCACACACAGACACACATGTACGTACGCAAACATACACACATTCGCGCACTCACATGTAAAATCAGCACACGTGTGCATATGCACATTCGTGCAGACGCCCACGCATGCACATGTAAGCTCGCACGCACGCGCCTGTGCCCATGACTTGGATGAAACGAAATTCTGTGTGATCTTAGGAACACAATCAAGAGAACGTGAAGGCGAGTGACAGACACAAAAAAGAGAGAGCGACAGACAGGCAGACAGAGAGAGGGGAAGATGAATTGGTGTAAAATTTGTGGTCAAATAAATAATCCTTAAAAATGACGGTCGTAATAAATGGGAAACAAATCATGGATGCACTAGCAATGGTATTTATTTTATTGGTTGCTTCCCTTCGTCCTTAGCTGCTCCCGTTGTGCTTAAAGTTGAAGGGTAATTTTCTTATTCTATTGTTTCTGTTGACTGTCATCAGTTATCAGCAGCAGAACCTTCACCACCACCATCAACCCCACCACTATCACCACCACTATCATCACACCAACCACCACCACTATAATTGTGTTAACCCAAAATCGACGACCAATACATCACCTTCCTAACCTTTATACACACTATTCTACATTACAGAAAGCAAAGAGGAGAGAAAGAGAGAGAGAGAGAGAAATGATTTGGTGAAAAATTTAGTGGAAGGGACATAATCGTGAAAAAAGAAGGTCGTGATATATGAGAGATAAATCCTGGATGCACTAGCTCACGACTGTCATTTCATTAGTTGTATTCCTTCGATCGTTAGCCGCTCCTGTCTTGTTTAGGTCTTTGACACCTATTGTTTTTTCTTCTTTTGGCCCTATTAACATTTTGTGTTATTCTACATATTGGGTGAGATTTCGGAAATTTCTTCTATGACGGTTAAAGTACGTCTTTTGCCCGATCTTTTAACGGGAAGAAAAAGGGAGGTCAACGCCCAAAATTTTGCACAAATGTCTTTTGAAAAAGGTCACCTCAAATTCTGATTTGGTCCCCAATTTTTCATTTGGCTGGTTTTGACCGTGTGCGAATACATAGGCCTACACATTTTATTTTTTTTTATTAAGAAGGCTCAAACTATCTGAAACTTTAAAATTGGATTCTTTATTTAGATCACAGGTCATTTTACATATTTCTACCCATTGGCTAGCAGGGCCCCCAAAAAGGGATGTGTGACTGAAAGTCACTGTACTAACACACACAGGATTGTATTTTAAAGATTTCTCTCTAAAACAGGCTGTGCACTTCAGAAAATTGTTAATGTCCTTGTGAAGAAGCAGATTTTTTTTTTAAAAAAGGTACTAAAATAAATGGCCATTGATACCAAAATGAACAAGGCTGCTGTTTTGCCACTTTAACACAAATGAAGTACATCAAATGAAGTAGATAAAGTAGACTTTATGGATATCCCTCAAAAGACAACCGTGATAACTTGTGTGAAAAATGCCAGTTGACTTTTTGCACGGTTGTTTCGTTTCTTAGATAACCAAGAAACTGAGACCTGAAAGTAACTGAAAAGTAACTATAGCTTGTAAACTTTGAAGTGGTCCACATTGTGCGAAAATTTCGACAACTTCCAGTGGATCAATGTCTATAAAATTGTGTATGCGACCTTATATTTGTAAAAACTTCATAATCTACTTTTTTTTTCGAAGTTGTTAATCATTACAATCGCAAAATCCTTTATTTGCGCCTAATAAAAACCACGATCTTTGATAGGGAGCTCAAGAAAACAGTATGTTTACAGTAAACAATAAAATCGAACAATTTATACTTGTAAAGGCGTACCCATTCATTTCAGTAGAAAGAGTCAGAAAGCTTGAAGTATTGAGACTGCTCATTTTCTGAATACATTCAATTAAAACAGAAAACAAAAATGGGAAATTTAGAAAAGTAAGGCACACTAAATTCAAACATCCCACTGTTAAGTCCCTGTTCACCTCTGGGTACACTAAATGCCTAATGCCACAAAATTATGTGAACATTTCGTATGGTGCATTGTGAGATGTGTTAACAATGGTTCCATTTGGAGTGGAAAACAGGAACATCCCGTTATGAAGAAGGCAACGCAATGCTGATAAAAATACAAGAGTTTGTTACTATAAGGCCGATGTATATTTGACCAAACTGCCGAGTTAATTTTTTATTTAGAACAAATAAGCCAACCAATGCTTTGTATATTGAATGGCAAAGAAATATCCCCAAACGGTCAATGTTGTATCCAGATAATATACCAAACTAGATTGCATACCCATTCTGTTAAGATTGTCAGCCATGTGGAGATCCTTGCATTATCATCATGTGCAGTAGCAACGAATCAGCATGCACTCCTAGATCCTGCCCAGTGAATGGAACATTACTAAATGACTCATTTGAATGGTTGCATGACATACCGCGTTATGAAGTGTTAACTTATTTTGCATGCTTCATGTAGCAGAAGTATTTAGTACATATTTCCACTCCACAGAACGATTTCCACTCCATTGAACGACATTTGATCTACATCAAGTCAGAAGTAAATTTTGCTTTCACAAAGACATGTCTTGTATCTGGACTGTTTTACCACACCCCCCGGATGGTGTATAGTGCGTTTTGCCATATAGCCCTTCAATTAGTGATGGTGGTCAATCGTTCCATACTGGATGGCATCATCAATGAACAGAAAGCTAAATTTGAAATTTTAATCTCATCCCTAAAACAGCAGCATACCCTTGCGCATACATTATTAATGGAATCTTGAACCTGCACCTTCAGTAAGCAGACATTGAATCTAAATCTCCTATATCTAATTCCATGCTAGTTGATGGTTCTGACCGAATTTTATGTACAAGGGTTTTGTAGTTTAGCATGTTCGAAAATAGCGTACCATGCCCCCAATCCATTCTTATTGCTTCTTCAACGGGTTGCTGTGTTGTCAGATATTAAAAGCAGAGCAAGAGTTGCAATCCCTTGTATGTGAATTTTTTCTGTGTCAATCAGTCACGATTTATTTTTGGGCCTGGGTTTCTGTATACTTATGAAATCCATGATCACACTGTGTTCTCCAGATTGTTAAACACACCTGCCTTCAGCATTCAAATCGAATGGAGTAAGTGGTGGTTTAATGTTTTGTATAGCTGAACATGACTATTAGATCTGAACGATCCCTAGAACCGGTATTCATGTGAAAAAAATTCAGTTAGTATTTTCAACAAAGAAATTTAATAAATATATTCAGAAAGCATGTTTAAAAAAGAAGCTTAATACATGAAAATGTTTTTATAAGGCAAATCTAACAAATATTAAATGTTTATTGGCATAATGGCCGGATCACAGACTGCTGTAAAACCTATGTTTTGAAACAAACCAATCAATCAATCAATTAATCAGCCAGCCATTCCGCCAGCCAGCAAGGATGCCAGTCAGTCAATGAATGAATGAATGAATAAATGAAGGAATGAATGAACGAATTAATGAATGAATCAATCAATCCAGTCAAGTGAAAAATCAAATAATCAAACTGTGTTAATCTGTTAATAAAGCCACTTAAGTACAGAATTGGATATCTAAGTTGATGGATAAAAGCATGAATTCATCAGGCAATCAGGTATGCAACAGTTATTTAGACGAGTAATCAACTGGTCAGTGCTTGATCTTATGCCCTCGGACCGACAATATTTAGTAGTAGTGCATGTATACCTCAATAAAACATCAAAAATAAGCTGAAAATATAACTGCTGCAAGTGCAGAGTTCACAATAAAATTGAGTAATTCTCACATATTAATTTTTGGAATTATTTACCCCATGAAAGGATAAAGGATACCATAGTTTTGAATCAAATAAATTATACTGTTTGATCGGGAGATAGTAGTATCGAAGTTCAGGTATGGAAATCATGCTAACACAATGGCATTGTTCCCAATGGAGATGGAATACAGGCAGGTGTTAGGTAACGCAATATAAATCTTAGTGTGTTGGAAATATTTACTGGGCCATGGTTTTGCTTGGAAAAAAAGCATTATCCTCATTTGACATAAATGAGTTTACAATACCAGAGTGTACAGATCAAGTTTCCTTTTTTTTTTTCTTTTTTTTCTGCTTAGACACATATTAAGATAGGTCATTGTTTTGGCCTGGCAATAAGCATAAGAAGTAAACTGAATGAGGTTAAAGACCATAGCCATAACATCATGATAGGGACTAACAGCTGTAAAGACAGACTACACTTCCATATTATAACACAACAAACCAGAAGAAGCCCTTGGGTATCCACCCCTCTCTTTAAGACCATGAAGATCCTCTTGTGGATGGACGGTGCAGATCACAATTATGATGCTGTTTTGCCCTCCAGGGAGGGGATCAGCGATATGAGAACCTCTTATAAGAGTGTTGCAGGATGGTCACGGGAAGAGCCAGTCCTTGGACAGCCTCAGCAGATGTAGTCCCGAGAGAGGGAATGTGACTGAATGGCGTTTGTAAGAGTAAGGGGACATTAGAGAAGTGCAATTTATCACAGACAAGCTAAGGGGTGCAACACCTGTCAGAGCAGGCACATTAACAAATGACCAACACTCAGATGTATTCTACAGGAGTAAGATTATAACAAAGTTAACTATGTCATCAATACGACTTCTCTTTTCAGTATTTATGTCACTTTTATAGCTTAAAGGACTGGCAATGAAAACATACTTGATGGTATTGCGGTGCTAGGGCAGGGACAGAATGTATACTTTACCCCATGATCCACTGGGGCAGGGGCTGTTAAAAAGGAAACTAATAATTACTCTTCTTCTGTTATATTTCTGTCTCTAACAAAACCCAACAGAATGAATGTTACATGTAAAGAGTTAATAAGTAATGCATGGGAGAGACAACTAATAGTACTGACATAATAAACTATACAAGAGGGCCAATTAATCTAATACTGCTGACATAATAAACCATAAGAGAGGGTATATTTGTCTAACATATCAATATTCCAGTAGCCCATTTAAGGAATGACAAATGTAAAGTATCAATTTGGCACACACAACTTCTGAGTACATGAAAATAACTACTAAGCTACTAATCAGGGCCGTGGTGCCCTGAAAGAAGTGGGATTAGAAGAAAAAGGCTGAAATTCTAAATATTTTTAGCAGACAAATAATCAAACAATGTTTATCAGCACAATGGCCAGATCACAGACCGCTGTGACAAACGTTTCGAAAGAAACAAAGAAACAAATGAATGAATGAATCAATCAATCAATCGATTAATCAGTTAATCATGGATTAATTGCCAATCACAAAGTCACTCAAGCACAGTCTTTAATATCTTAGCTCATGGACACATGCATGAACGTACCATTTAGATGGGTAACCAACTGACTAGTGCTTGCTCTTATGCCTCGAGGTCAACAGTATTTAGTGGCAGTACATGTTATAGTATATCAATAAAGTATTAAACATTAAAATCCAGTCTACTGACTTATTGGATACATATAGTCACTAACCACATTCAAGATATGTTAACAGTCTAGCTACTGTGCATGCCGTTCTTTTGTTTCCTTCCTCATGCATGCACACATGCATGCACGCACGAGCGCATGCATGCATGCACCCACTGATTCACTCTGACCTTTAACCTTCCTAATTCATTTCCTCACTCTACATTTATCCCTTTCCCTTATGTAGATCACTGTGAAACAGCGAACTTTTCAAGTGAATGATTTTGAAATCCCAGCGAAATAGCGAACATATTTTCGAAGGGAGCATTCAGCACAAATGCATTAATGTAATTTTTACGATTGTAACAGATTACATTATTAATGCACAATCTCTTATTTATCACAGCTGATGTGCTGAAGTCATACAGGTGAACAAAGTGTCTTGCACTCAGCCTTTTCTCTCCATTGCAGTGTTCACCAAGTGACAGTGATAACACCTGTTCATGACAGTAGAAGCACATCTGAGCAAAACCATTCCACCAATGGCATACATTTAAGCAACAACAGATTTATAATGGGCAAATCTGAGTTTGGTACGAATGAATAAACAAGATTAATGTGTCTTTGTGGTTGATTTTTAGAGAAGGTATGTAATGGTTTTTCTGAACATCATTCAAGACTGACATAACGGATGTAAATAACGAGCAGGGTGAGGGGAAATAGAGCTTCCCAACTGATTTTGTGTTTCTTAAAACGAGGCCTGGGAGTTGGATTAATGAATACATTTATATGAAAACAGAATTTAATAAGATAGATAGAAAAAAAGAAAGAAAACAATCCGACAATGAAATGCATGATAGTTTTTTGTTTCTGGTATCAGTCAGTCCGTCAATCATGAAACTGACAACAATATCAAACCCACTGGGTGACCATTCTTTAAGAATATATCTTGACCGAAACTCTTCCACCTCCATGTCACAGGTCATGGGCAACAGAAGAATACCATGGATCTCCTAACAGAATACTTCTGACTGAGTGAAGCGATAAGATTAGGTTTTGCTCAAATAAAAAACTCTTTTGGTCGATCGTGGCCTGCTTTGCTTAAATAAATCGTAACCCCATGACGTCATCCAAACATGCCTTGCATCCAGGATGTGTACTCTGCTCAGTATCTCCTTTCATTTGGAGTGTTCTCTCTGGATCAATCATCCTGTGAGGAAAATGAACGTTCCATAAAGTGTTGCTAGGCTGATTCGTTTAATGCCAAATTTGGCTACTTTTAAATGAAATTAACAAATAATAATGCAGTTTATAAGTCACATTTTCAAGCTCATACCCGCTCATGCGACTTCAGACTATTACTATCCCAGCAGGCCTGGGCAGCTACAGTGCTACTGTCTTATTACACTTGCATTCTGACACTATCTTCCACTACCTGTAGTCAGGTACCCATTTTACAGAGGGGGGTGAGGNGGGGGGGGGGGGGGGGGGGGGGGGGGGGGGCTGAGGAAAATGCGAATAAGATGCTTTCCAAAACATTTACAACATGATCTTTTCTCTATTCTAGGTCTTTGATACCATTTTTTTCTTGGCAATTTTCTAAGTGTTTAATTTTGTTCCCCTGATCTCTACATGTATGTGTCCTTATCATCTCCAGGTGAAGGCAGCACAATACTGCTTACCGAAGACCTGAGTCAAAGAACTTCAAATGCACACTTTGAGACTAAGAAGAGTCATTGGTATATATTTATGTTATTTCTTTTTTTCAAACAGCAGAACTTTTTTTGGCTAGGATTAAAAGTTATAATGCCCCACCCCCACCGTTTTTTTTTGGTGCTTTCTTAAAGTGCGACTAAAGTGCCAGAAAAAAATGTGATTTCCGACAGTTTTTATATTTTCAATATCAAGTTTTAGATCAAAAGTCACCATTTTTGCTAAAAAATAATATTTCGAAATTAATTTTACAACTTTTAACCTATTCTGAAATTGTAAGAAAAAAACCGTACCGGAAACGTCACGTCAGCGCGGAAGTCGCGGTGTTTTCGATCGAGAACAATGGCAAATACGGTCGAGCCGTATCAGTTCGAGCCCCTGCGCCGAAAAACAGATGACGAGGATATAATTGAGGAGAAGACTATTGGACCGTCAGTTCAGGAATGGTAAGCAAGCATTCTGTCACAGTTTAGCGCACAACAATAACCCATTGTTTCCGCGTGGGAGCGAGCCCTACAGAGTGCAGCGCTACGCGTAATAGCCTTGAGCCCGACGCGTAATAGCCTTCAGGCGTGTACACAGTGTTGGTGACGTCACGTATTTCTGGCGAGGCGAGCAGCGGTAACGCTAACACAGTAGGGCATGGGCATGTGTTATTCTTTGTGATTTCTTCGAAACGCGTTAGATTTGATGGGTTTGAGAAGGTCAGTAGGAAGTTTGAATCACTGATGCATGTTAAAATAGTAATTTCACAGGATTCTGTGCACTACCCATAAAAGTACTTTAGTCGCATTTTAAGTTTGATTTGACTCCTTTATGAAATCTGACCAGGTAACCCTGTTTTCATGCCCGGTTCGTTCACTTTGTATTGTGAAAAAGATTGATGACAGACTAGACTATGTAATTTTATCAATAAAAAGGAAAAAAAAATTCATATTTACATCCACCCCTACCCTCCCCCTAAAATCGTATTTATCTCTTGAAAAATTATTAATATTCGTACACACACACAAACTTTCTCTCTTTATATATATAGCTCTCTCTCTCTCTCTCTCTCTCTCTCTCGACTATATGGTAGGGTGGCCTGTGTACCACTTGTTTTCTATTAAAAATCTCATCTTTGCNNNCGACCTTTTAGTCCTTATTTAAATATACAAGGTACGATCTACAAGTCTGCAAGCTTGTATACACACCATTCAGAGGTTCTTAGAGACTCAAAGTGTTACAATCCTCCATCATTTTTGAAGCAGTCCAGTTGGAAGTTGACACAATGATCCCAGTGCTCTACCAAGCCTAAAAGCACCCCTGAAAGTCTTTATGTCATGTCAGTGTCCTGTCATGTCAATCAAACACCATCTTCGTTTCAGTGTATATCTTCTCCAAAATCACAGGTCCTCTTGATTTCAGGTGAATTTTTTATCTTTTGGGAAAGGAAAAATGCTCTTGGATCTTTCTGTAGGTCAGGCTTTCAATGTTGAATCTAGAGGTGGTTGTGCGAACTTCTAATATGGAAACGGCCTGCTAAGTGGCATATAAATGAATGACAGCTGCACCATGATATGAGTTCCAGGCTTCTCCACCCTCGGAGTTCAGAAGTTCTTGGCCTCAAATAACATGGCCATTTTTCCTAACCCTTTGGACATTGTTCCGTGTGGCCTCTTACATCTTCCACTTCTTAAGGATGCTAATTCAGGCAATGGGAAAGAGATCTGACAGGCTGAGTAGCAGATAGTGCTTGACAGGCTGTTTCACAAAGACTCCCACAAATGCTTGTTAGCTTGGAAGTGGTATTGGAATCCCTATACTGGCCCCCAGTTGGACTAAGTCAAAGGTAATGGAGAAATGTATCATCTAGGGCTGTTATAGGCACAGTACAGGGATACTGGATCATCCTTGTTCATTTGTAATGGTGCTCTCTTTCTAAACTCATGCTAAGCGTACTTATTAGATTTTTTAAATATTCTTTACCTTTTTTGTTGGTATTACTGCATAACTTACATTTAAGTTACAGTATCTAATATAATCAATATCTATCCTTTCTTCATCTCATGCTATCAATATAATGATATTCTTACCTTAGGTGTCAATCCGTAAGGCCACAAAAAAACTTTTTTCATCTGCAGAAGAAGCACATTATTATGATACATTATATGAAGACGATATATAGACTTTTTTAATCATGTCTGAAGTGGGTTCTTCTAATGCATAGTTATCTATACTAACTCAATGGTAAATGCAGGAACATGGTGGAGGAATGGAAATGCCGCTCAAAAGAATGTGGTATTGTAGTTATGAAGACAAATCCACGTGAGATGGAATGTCCCGATATCTTTTTCCTACTTAGAAAAGGATTATGGCATGGTCAGGTGCAGATCTTCAATCAAAACCACTAATTTTCAGGAATTTCAGCTAGGCTGCATCAGCTAGTATCAGAAGGAAGCAGATGAAATGACAATTGCTGTGAACTTTATGCATTTGCAAGACAAGAAGTTTCAAGGCATGACTGGAAGTTAGTGCAAGCAGTTTAGTAATTGAAGAACAATAAAATAATAATAAATAACACTTGAATGGCACCGACTCCCCACTGCATGGGCCCTAGACACTTTATAAAATCAAAATCAAAGATGTACATTTGGATTAACCCATATAATAGTAACTGTTGTTCTCTAACCTTTCATGCATGAAACAAAACAGACAAGTACACTCCCAGAATAAACCTAAATAGCAGTACCACATCTGCACATATCACTCTCATATCACTGCATTTACAATTCAAACTACTCATGGAATAACTGTGTATGTAAATTTCTTTAGAAACCTTCAGGGCTGCTCACTGATTGTATGTAATATTCATCGAGTAAGGCATGCTAAATGGATGGGCCAGGAAAAACGAGTTTCACCTCTCATATTTCTTGAGTCATGCACATGGCAATGATATCAAGTTTGAATTACAAAATCTTAGCCTTCTGATAGGGTGTAAAGAACAAGGTGGTCAGTGAAGTATGGAGACATACTATGCAGGCCTCAAAAGCAGAGCAATGCCAACTTGTAATCAATTCTAGTTTGAACAGGTGACCAATGAAGTTCCTTTAACAATGGTATAATATCTTTCTGTTGTGATTCTTTAAGCACAAGTCGTGAAGCACTGCTCCGAATACGCAGAAGCTTTGACATGCTATCATCAGTAAGACTGGCCAGAAGGGATTTGCAATAATCTTACCCTGAAAGAATGAAAGCTGACACAAGCATCTGTTGAAGTTTCGGCAATATCCAAGGACACTCCCATAGAGTGCTTAATTTTTAACAGTCAGTGCTAGGGTATGGGCTCCACTCAGAAAGGAAATGTGACTGAAGCGAAACCATTCGATCCAGCAAGATTAAAAGAAAAATTGGAAATTTTGAGTCACCTTTGATAAAAATGTGGACATTTACCAACATATCTACAGTACAACCTATCGACCAGACATCCTATCATCAGAAGACAAATTGATAATAATTACACTTACCTTATTTTTTAGGATGGCATCAGTGATTGTTGACTGTTGGGCTGCCTCAGATGCCCGATCTTTCAGTTGTTTCCAAAAATCTGATATAAAAGCTTCGTAGCCCTTGCATTCTCCTGGAAGTATATGACAAATATTTTCCTGAATTCTTATGACAAAACAAATATGAACAATTGCCATGGAAGGATGGATGGATGGATGGATGGATGGATGGATAGATAGATAGATAGATGGATGGACGGATGGACGGACGGACGCTACTCTAGTATTGGTGTATGCAATGGAACCTGTGTGCCTTGTGTGTTTGTGGAGGGCACAGAGTGAAGGTACAATGGATATTCGTGATTTTCTGTGGATATAAGGGGAAGATATTGAAAATAGAATGCTGTTATGTTCAACTGTACTTTCGTTTTTACCATTTGCTGTTCACTTTTCACAATCTTAAGGCTGACGATGTCAATACTCTTTTTATCATAGGGCCTATTTCCGGTGACATAGAAGTGTGTAATAATTTTTTGGTATGTCACACATTACATAAATTTGACCTCTGACCTGCTTACAAATACTTTGATTGGAAGCTTTGAAAATCTCTAGGCGTATGAATATGTGACATTTCTTTTGTAATATTATGAATATGTGACGTCATTTTTTTGGTAACTATTTTCACTGTCGTGGGCTTTCCCTCTGTCTAGATTTTTGTCAAAAATTATTTTAGTCTGTATTTCTTTTCTCTTATCATTGTTCTATTCACGTTTCAGTTTTGGTTCAGCTGAACGTTTGAATTAAAGTATCTGAAATGTCAGTGTTTCTGTGCACTGAAGTTTCATCGATGATTGTCAGCTGTTTGGATCTACTTTGTGTCGCGTAATTGTGTAGTTCAGTAAGTTCAGTTATAATTGATGCGTCTCAAAAAGGCTGAGGGCAACTTCAGGGTCCTTTTCACAATTAAAAGTTTATTTTTTTTATTAGTTAGAGTTTATATGATAAAAAGGATCTGTAATGAGTGTTTGTTTCACATTAGATTTATGAATTCCTTATACATTTATAATAAATGAGTAACTCATTTCATAAATCTGATATCAAACACACACTCATTACAGATCCTCATATATTCACATATTTTAGTATTCGATACAAATGAAACAGCACATGAACACATTTACTGCCACATCAGTGTTTTTTCCAGACCATGCAATCGCACGATTTCCAAACCCTTCCTAAAAATACTTTGAACAGGTGCCAATATCTTGTTTCCTGCACCCCAAAGTTTGCATTACCTGAGAAAAAACTATAATCATTCAAAAATTTTACAGACCTTCCCCCCCCCCCNNGTCCTCTCAAATTTATGACAAGGGAGGAAATATTAAATATTACCACTAACCTATATCTCTTGGAGAAAACACTTTTCCACATAATATGCTCTTTAATGTTCATTACTATATGCGACTTACCCTCTTTCTGTTTGTATTTCTTCTTTATTTTTCTCATCTCTGCCTTTTTTTCTGCCAAGAGTTCATCTTTCTTATCTGTGGATAGAGCAGAACACAGGTAGTTTTAATTCATTTTCATTGACAACCAAAAGATGTGCAGATCTTCTCTAAAATTGGGATTTTCTTATCTGTGGATAGAGCAGAACACAGGTAGTTTTAATTCATTTTCATTGATAACCAAAAGATGTGCAGATCTTCTCTAAAATTGGGAATGAAAATGACCTGCACCACTGAAACTACTTCTATTTTTTTTACACTGTATCTACATACTATACTGTCCAATAATAAGTAAACAACGAATAAGAAAATATACTCATGTTTTCAACTTACCAATTTGAACTTTTAGTTCCTTGAGTTCAGCGGCAAGTACCTGGTTTTCAGTTTTTACTCTGCTGATTTCTGACTTCAGCTTATCCATTTCTTCATCCGGCTGGGCTGGCTCTAATATAAAATAGAGAGAGAATATAAAAAAAAAAATAATATTTATAGCTTATTGCTTCCCTTCATCTGTCTTATCAATTTCCTTTACATTTCCCTGCTTTAGGGTATTGACTATTCTCCCATTGTAGTTTATGGTAGTCACTGTGGAGTGCTCTGTCTTTTTCCTATTCAGTGCATTACACATGAAAAATTGTGCACCAGATTGTTAAATAGTGTGCTTTTTTTGCTTTATGGATGCTGATCATAGGAAAACTTTATCTCAGAATAGAGCTGTTAATTATCACGAGAAGTAGTAAAGCGCACATGTATCTAGGACACATAAACAGACACACTTACCTCAATACCTTGAATCGATTAGACAAATTTTCATTAAATCTCTCTGACAGACAGTCTTCCTAACTTCGATGGAACTTATTCTTTGCACGCCTATGTTGAAAACCCTTCTGTAACTATGTGGATTAACGTGTCTTAAGTACATGTGTGAAATCTGATGGTGAAGTAATAACTCCTTCTTGAGATGGTGTTTCTCTTAGACCCACAAAAGAAAATGGAGCACTACTATGCATTTTTGTGTGCAGCAATTATGTATGCAAAATGTAAAAAATTTGAAAATGGCAGTGTGCATTTAGAGTAACCAAAGAAACACCCTGTAATCTTAAGTGACAGATTACAGATTACCCTCAATCTTAGGTGAAAACATGGCACAAGCATAAGTGGCAGTAAAGTCATAATAACTTTCTCCAACTCCGAGCTGAAAACTGTTGATAGTACATGGCACTAAAAGTCTTGTTTTCGTGCTCTTTAGTTTATCCTTTGATGTCCATAGCTCACCGCTGGCGATCCCGTGAACCGGCAATTATCTTGTCATGACCCGATCTATTCTCCTGAACTGGACGCCTGAAATCATCCGTTTGTAAGTGTGTACTACTCAAATCTGACACTTTTACTGGACACCCTAATTCGTTTATAAACGATTTTGCCATCAGAAATAACCACTGCTGTTATCTGACATGCAACACCGTCTCAGATGATAATGCGTATCTTTGTTCTACCAGCATGCAGACAATAGTCGCAGCTCACAGTGGTATAAAAACAATATTAAAAACAATAAGTCACACTTTCATGTTTTCATGATTTTAGCCACTTTTGGCCGACGAATTAAACACATCAAATATTAACCAATGTAAATAAAAAAAATTACGGGCACATATTTTAATTACTTAAATTTACATTGTTATGTATTTTTTTCTTCCTTATTCAAGTGAAACCTGACCTTGTCATCCAGAGTTAAAACAGGACATCTCACACTTGTGTGAATGAGACATGTAAATTCTTTATAGGTCAGGCCAGAGATAACCAACAGAGAAAGATACACCAACCTTTCTGATAGTCCTTTAGAAAAATAATCATTTGGCGCAGTATTCTCTGTAGTTCCTGAGTCTTTTTCTCTAAGGAAACAAGAAGACAAAAATGATGCCGAGATGGGGGGAGGAGGGTTATGTTTACAGTAGATTTTGTTACTTCTGTTGTTGTTGCTTTAAATTAGGATAACATGTTTATTTATTACACTGGAGGGATGGATGGATGGATGGATAAGAATGAAGAAATTTAGATCTGAATGGATGATTAGGTAACATCTTTTGAAGAAAGGGTAGAGGTTTGTTTGTGTATGAGTTTTGTCTCAGTTTTAGTTCAGTTTGTAGGTGTCAAATATAGAGAGAATTTGACGCATGTGATATTACTGCTTCACATAGATATGCACATATTTACAAACACAGAACTTGTGCTGTTGCCCAGTATTTACCATCTTCTGTGTACATGACTATCATCTCTTCTTTTTCATTAAATTTCTGCGGATCATTCAGGAGCAAACGGTATCTCTCATCTGTAGCAGGACAAGGATATATCATTTAATAAGCAGGAACAGGCAAACCACACTGATCACAAACTTGATTGAGTTATGTGATTAATAATGATACGATCTCTTTAATGGAAAGATATAAAAGGATATAGACTAATTATAAATATTCTACAAATGTTCTAAGTTCTATAAATGAAAAAAAATATATGCATGTCCTAGAGATCAAGAATTCAATTGCACTGACTGGATGACTTTAATTTCTGACCATATTCTCCCATCTGCATGATAGCTCATTTGGCAGAGCGCCTGGGCAATACTCAGCAGATACCACCCTCATCAGGCGGCTGGTCATTTTTTTTTTTCAATATCTTTATTTTATTCTTTGTTTCTTCATGTACTTTTGATGTATTTATTTATATAAATTTGATAACGGGTCAATTTGATCTGCACCAGCTTGATTGTTGAAGCGACATAAAAGAGTTGTGGTGCCAATTAGACAGTCCATGTCTGACATGAACATGTAATTGCAGATGAAAGAACATATAGACTATACCAGCCTAGATAAAACATTTGCAAACTCAAGACCTTGTTTGTTTGTCTATCGTGAGCTTTTATCAATGTTTTAGAAAAGAATAGGGGTAAGGAAATGATTGAGTTATGGCAAACTCGTGCATACTGGTGATGTCAAAGTGCAAGGCCAAATAAATCATGTGACTATTGGAGCTTGATTTCACTAATGTATCATATTTTGTCAAACCACATTTGCAAAAGCTCGTACTTTGGATGATGTACAAATAACACAAACAGAGGTTGAAAATCGTTGTTCTGTTTTCCTCCATCAAAATCAGCATCAGACTGATAGAAAGTTATTTGAATGACCCTTAGCTCAGGGCTGAGCCCTATTGCAATGACCTGCCTGTACTATATAGTCATGATGGACACTTTCTGACAAAACGTGATGTTTCTATGTAATACTAACCTTTCTGCCCCTTTGTTATTGTTAGGGTTTGTGTAGTTTCAAGGATCTTGAAGAATTGCAGGTTTGCTTCATGTACCGAACTTTTCGGTTTTAACATCTCTATGTCTGAGAATAAAAAAAAAAAGTTAATGTAATATCTCTGTCAAAGCACAAACCAGAAAATTGTCTTCTGCAGAAATATGATAATGGAATACCCATGTATTCTTTAGAATAGCAATGACATTAGAAACAGATCTGAATGAATTATTTACAACATAATACAGATCAGACAAAACTTCAAGAGAGAAGACAGACAGACAGACAAAATGAGAGGGAAAGATAATTATACTATTTATTCATACAAAGACGGACGATCACAAATTCACACATCTCATTTTCCAAATCTGCACATTCAAAATTGTGTTGTATATTTTTCCACTGCAGTTCATCACTGAGATGTGCTGTTACATAGGAGAAGACGTGATGAGAGCTTACACATTAACAATGGGATATCATTGTAAAAATTACATTAATGCTCCGGGGTTGAATGCTCCTTTAGTAGCATTCAACATGCTGAGTTAGTGTAGTTCTTAGGATGGAAAGAGACCCCCATTGTTAATGTGCAAGAGTTCAGTTGCAGAGATGCTATCCCTAGAGGTGCCAGAGAGGAAATATCCTTGTATTATTACACCTATGTCACCACTAAATGAACGACCCTGTCTTGTTCACTATGTTTAATGGTGTGTGTACGTCTGAGTGTTTGTCTTGCTGAGTTACCAAATGAAGTCTAACGGCCTTTGGTTGAAGAGGGGGGCGGAAAGGCTTGTGGTGTGTGTGAGTCTCGTGCCTAGCGCTATGACTGCTAGTCTTCTGTTCGGCTTCGGGAAAGACCCCGGCCACTAAGCCACTTTTCTTGGAGTGGCGGCGTGGTCGTGTATAGACGTCTACCTGATTCCTAACTTACGGCAAGGCGATGGGTGCCGACGCAGAGGTCGCGGGTTCGACTCCCACCGCATCACTTTCTTTCCTTCTTTCATTTTCTCTCTGCATTTGTCTTCTTGAGCACTTTCCACCTTATCCTACTTGATTTCTATAAGCCAGTGCTCCGTGTCATCCTTGTATTATTACACCAATGATATCTAACTAAGTCACGTCTTTATCAGTAGCGGGAAGAGTCGTGAAGGGCAGTTGGATTGCAGTTTCAGAGGTGAGAGAAAGGGCGAGGAAGGGGGGGGAGTTCGGAGTTCGGAGAGAGAGAGAGAAAGAGAGAGAGAGAGAGAGAGAGAGAGAGAGAGAGAGAGTATGCGAAAAGAAATGGAAAGGAAGAGATGAGGCAGAGAAGGTATCACACTTTACCTGGCCCTTGCGACAAGACACCCTCCACTGCTCGTATCAGTGTCACAGCTAGAAACGTGCTTTTGAATAATTTATTTATGTAGCTCCATAAAAAGTAGACCAAAATATTTCAGGTAACCGTACACATTGGGGACGCTAAAGGTCCCTACAACATGAAATTAAAGCGTTATCTGCTTCACATAATACAGCTGCCCTTCCCTTTATCTCGTGTCGAACAGTTTCTCCTTAACCTATGTTTGCTTCAGCAGGAAGCGAGAAAGTCTATAAACTGACTTCCGGGTTCAGCCACATACTAAAACATGTCGTAGGGTTGGTGAATGCCTTGTATTTTGTGTAAATTTGAACAGCGGTTGGTTATTTCGAGAAAACTTCCAAGGCACACGAAATGGGAAGTTGTTCTCGATATACTGTGAACCAAACATCTTATTTTAACTCACTCTTATGTCAAATGACCATATTCCAGAAGATATTCCCGTGGTTTTTTTTGCCATTCCATTATAAAAACGTCTTCGATGATTTTCGTATAAAGTGTTAATCCCTACATATATACACAATCAGTCATATCCTTACCAATCTGATTCTGGAGTTTTTCATTTTCTTGATTTTTTCTGTCGATCTCAGCTTTTAGGTCCATGATTTCAACAGTATGCTTTTCTCTCTCTCTTCTTATGACAGCATTCAATTTCTCTGAAAAGAGAATCACAATATGTCATACCTTGAGGCGAATTTTAAAATTTTTTTTTTTG
>JAWQUT010000248.1:711516-725608 GCA_033807755.1 Ellobium chinense | reverse complement strand
AGGGGGGGAACTAAGATTTAAACAAATGAGTTCCACATGCGTTGCATCCTGTTGTATCGATTCAAGAATGTGGGACTGAAGAAAATTAAGAATCCACATTAAATTCAATGTAATAGTAACGGGTTAAAAAAATATAAATGTATTTTTTTAGAAATGAGTATTAATTTTCAAATTTCATGTTTGTTTATTAACAGGCTAGAATTTGGAAGTGCAATACATGAAAAAAATACAGTCGCTTTCATCAAAATGACCAGCAAAATTTCCTAGAGACACGCATATTATGTTAAATGCAATATCAATAAAGTTGCCAAGAAAGTGATACACACAAAAATTGTAAATTGAAATTACACTGAGCATCATGGGAAAGTATTTCTTCCCGATAAGGTTTGAGAATATTTACAATGCGATCGTCTGACTCTGCGAAGATTATTGTCACTACACTGCCATCTATACTATGCCGGCTAACGAATTAACATCAACACAGTCACGCCAAAACTACCTGTAATACACCATATGGCGGCAGTAGTTCATCATCAAAAAGCCAATAGAGTGAGACGGCTGAAGACCTACCACTCTGTCTTTACTCCAATTCAACCACAATACAGTTTGAACAGTGTGTAAATCTGTTGTCATTTCTTTGACTGAAAACGTCTGCTTGCATTGAAAATATATTAAGAGATACGCCAACCGTCTTTTCAATTTCTCCTGCAGCCTGTTCAACACAAAATTAGTTATTCTCCATCCCTACAGTACAATCCTGAGTACACTGTGGCCAAATAGCAAACAACCTATCTGTTGTGCTTTAAATCACAATTGGCAAACTGCTTTTATCCATTCAGTTAAGAGACATTCAGCTTCCTGTATTTTTACCTTGTCAATGTCAAAGGTCAACTAATGGTAAGGGGAGAGTATTTCCTACAGCACAGCCGGGCACTTCAGCTATCTGGTTCTGCTAGTTCGTTCTTTTCGGGGATGTGGCTAATCTCTCACAATAGGAAGTTTTCACGAAATTCGTATGCTGCAATCCTAATCTGTAGCTGAATTAACCATTGTTTATGCGAGGTTTGTGAAAAACCTTCTATGAGCCAACAATCTCATTTCTGTCAAGACGTGTCCGATTCAATGAAGGGGATACATGTTGGTAATACTTGCCTTGAATTCGCATAATATATATGTCACTAGAAAGTACATTATATACTTCGAGCACTGAGCTGTCATTTAACAAAACAAAACACTATTTGTAAAAACCAACAAGGATAATAATTTTATGTGTGTCTCACATTAAATCTATGCCATCATACACAACCCAGCTGAATGTTAAAATGAAACCAGGTTGTGCCGGAATGTGCTTTGCCATGCAGGTCTTCAGTTCATTTTAACACATCTGTTACACAACAGTTTTTACCTGTTGAAATGGACTTACCTTGACACATAGGTGTTTCTTCGTGCTCTGTCGTGTGAACAGAAGAGTTGTCACGGAGATCTGAGGAAGTGGACACTGAAACCACGCAATCTATGACTTCCTCAGTAGCTTTATTATGTGTGGAAACAGTCCACTTTAGTTCAACTTCATCAATCAGTTCTTCATCATCCTTCAAGAACAGATGCCTTGAGAGAGGAATAGAGTTAGTCTCAGTCCATTCAGACTCATCTGGAGTTGAGGTCAAGAGGTCAATACTCAGTACTTTCTCCTCAGAGAGTTTATCTTTGCCAGATGCATTAACAACAGACACTTTCCATTTGGGCAATTTGTCATTTCTGTCTGTACTAAAAAGTCTTAATGCGAGGCCTCCACCTTGACAAAGTTTCACACATCCTTCAAAGCAGGTGTTGTGAATGTCAAACCTTTGGAGAGATACGAATCGCGGTGCTCTTTTGGACCGTTCTTGGTATTTCCTAATAACCACTTCTTGAACGAAAGTGCCAGATTCCATGGTCGTGGTTTTCACTGATGACTTTTGACCTGCGCAGAGTGGTATTCACTGATGACCTCTGACCTGCACAGAGTGGCATCACTGAACATGAGATGACAGAGCATATAAATGAAGAAGGCAACGGTCCAAAGCTCACAATTATAACAATATATATATACAGTTAATTCCCCTTAACAGTAACGGAACAGAAGAATGAGAGACAGTTGCAGTTAAAAGAACTCATGATTATCTACTTAATTTTCATAGAAAATACAATATTCTGTATCTGAAAAATACTGCGATTGAGAAATATGCAATTAAGCGAATCGTACTGAACAGAATAAACTGTACTCGATTCACTCTTAGGTGCGTTTCCACACATCTGGACGCGATCAAGCTCCATGCGACACGGCTCTGTTTACAACTGTATCGCCTGTTTGCTCTTTTTCCAGTTCTTAACCACCTAGACAAACTATTAACTACCTATAATCTCGCTATATTTAGGCTGCCTGATTTAAATTGTCTCACAGAAAGGTGGAATAACTTCGAGAACATCTGGGGCCAAAGTGAGAACCCAATAATGCACAAACATTATCAAAATACGATTTTGCAAGTTTTCTTGTATCTGCCTCAAACTTGGACTACAAAATGCTGGTATTCCACTTGAAGATCTTTCTAGTTCTTCTGGCTACTGTGGCGGAGGAATTCAAAATTGAAGAGAGAAAAAAAATGAATATTGAGGACGTTGTCAAATTACTGCATAGCATAAAAAGGTACCCAGTAGATTAGATTACAATAAGGTCATCGTTGCAGAATACAATCTTTTGATTATTCATAACTTGTTTCAGTTTCTCTCACACACACACACATACACACACACACACACACACACACACACACACACCTATCTATCTATCTATCTATCTATCTATCTATCTATCTATCTATCTATCTATCTATGACAAAGACAGATTTTTCAGTTTTCTTATAAAGCACGCTGAAAATATTAGGATGCCTTTGTTCATTAAATTGAAGACAATCTGTCAGTGTCGGGCAAAATGGGATGTCAAACAATGTTCAGAAGTGTCCATTAAGCCATTTAAGAGTCCCTTTCTACTGAAGTGAACCTGATTTGGCCACAGAAGGATTAGTTTTAAAGTTGGCCCCCAAGCCTTGGGTTTAATGAATTTTCAGAGGACGGTCTCTTGCCCCATGCTTTAAACGAAAATAATAAAGACTATTTTCAGAATTTGATGACTCGGTAGTTAGCTTATGTGATTCTTGAAAAACTGCTCTAATTTCTTAACAGATCTATAGTCAACAACACATGACTTTCATATTACACAGTCATCACAAGACATTCATCTTTCGAGAAAGAAGAAGATACCGACATACCGTTAATAAAGTATCATTCCGTTTTCAGTAATAAGCTAGGTTAACAATTCATTAAGACTAACTGAAAGGAAATTTTGTTAATATGAAGCATTTGGTGATGGTCTTAAATAGATGATCAAGTTCTACCTTCAAAATATGTGATACATATGTGATATGTAATACCGTCATAGCAAGCATTCATTTAATAAGTATACTCTGTTAATAAGTATGAATCTCACACGCACGAATTCATTATTATTCTATTACTCGGGTGGACCTTGATATTAAGTACACCTGAATAATAGGTATATTTCATATCGAAGTAAGAAGTGTAGGCCTAGTTTTTATCGAGGTTCTACTGTATTTACTATAATGACACATCACCCAACGCTAGAAGCATTGCGAAGATGGGTCCCTTCTGATAGTTAGCTATAAATAAACCAGAAAGAGAGAGTTCTAAAAAAAATCAAGTTTCCAGCCTTGCCATAAACGGAATATTTTCCTTGTTGTTCTACAACATCTTCAGGTTCTACCACTTCCTTTCACCACGCCCATCTCCTTCATACGACTCACTATGGGATTGTTGTCCTAGGTCTTCTCCTCCTACTCTCTTAGTTGTTTTTTTTCCGACGGGCCTCAGAGTCTGGATAGCTGCAAGGCGTAGCAGTCGTGAACGGGGACCTATGCAAGAGGGGCGCACCAGGTAATGGATGCCGCAAGAATATCCACTGCCTCTTACCTGATACGAGGCTCTACTAAGGTGACCCTTTGGTGTCCTCACGTAAATTATAGCAATCGTGAATAACACAGCCACGGATATGGTGCTTTGCTGACGACGCCAATTTCGTGGCGCCCACACCGCGAGTGACAATCTAAGTCGGAAGAGGGGACGACAATCCGCCAACTGCACTGCAGATTATAAAGGTTGGGAGTGAGATGGGGGTGGGGGAGGTGATTATGAAAAAGACATGCTTACCTCCTACTCCAGAGAAAGACTTACATCATGCAGATGAAATTGTAATGTTTATATTCCCGAGCCCTCATATGTCATACTTTTTTTTTCTTTACGTCTTTGCAGCAAGATATTGTAAAGCTCTACAAGCGTAGCTGTCAGCCCTGTTGGCCAGCTGTTCACTTGAGATAAGTTCCGTTACGAAAGGACAGTCGCATGTGCTAGTTTGCCTCAATGTCTTATAGCGACTGAGACCAATCTGTGCGATATTTACCGCCAACTCAATCTCAACATCTGAGTTCTTCTCAATAAAGAACTGGAATATGGGGTCTGTTAATGAGAAGGTGATAGATACAGAGTTGATATCTTCTCCTGGGATCAAAATCAGCGAATGTGATCGAGAAGTGCTGTATCTGTCATCCTGGATATCAGCTTGAAACTTAAGTTGAACGGGCCATGTAGGGGACTCAGCTTGTCCCGAAGTCTTCAATATTATTAGGTTGTCCTCGGGCGATACTCTGATACTGCCTGTTAGCTGAAGTACGATATCTTTGAATTTCACCTCACGCGCGGAGTCTTGTGTCCACGCCCTCTTTTCACCAAACTTTTCAACGGTGAGCTCAATGA
This sequence comes from Ellobium chinense, assembly GCA_033807755.1. Classification (NCBI taxonomy): domain Eukaryota; kingdom Metazoa; phylum Mollusca; class Gastropoda; order Ellobiida; family Ellobiidae; genus Ellobium; species Ellobium chinense. Next base: position 720,742 of record JAWQUT010000248.1, on the reverse strand, counting down.
TGTTTTGATAGCGACTCATGTCTAAGGTTGCTCACAAATGAAATCACCGAAGTCATATCAAGTGGAGCTCTTTATTGTATTCATCCTTCGTCCTGGTGAAGCCTTCGTGTGACTGGAGAAGAAAAATATAATCTATAACATACTATAGAATTTTGTGTTGTTGTTGTGTCCGCTAGGATCTAATTTCGCAGAAAGTTGGAGATGCCTTTTCGCAAGGATTTAATTTCGCGAGGCCTGTATAATGTTGTATTCGTGTATGTATATATATGTTATGTACATGGGCGAAGCGTAATGATAGTCAAATAGTCAATGACTACCGCTTGGATTTAGAATGCTTCACACAGTTCTTAAAAAGAGCAGATGGCTACCACAGTAGTACTGAAATAAGAAATGCCAGCTCTCATCGCCCTTTATGAATTAGCAGTTTAATAGTAGACTAAGAAAAAAAGACCCGCGCAAGCCACTCTAAATGTTTGACTATAAATGTCAACCCCTCGAGCCGCGCTTCCTGTACTCTACTATGTCAAAAGAATGACACTTGCACCCTTATTGAGCCCCAAGCGCAATCAGCTGCTTAGCCAGTCATTTTGGATTTTGACTACGTACATGAACTCGCATGCAGTTCCTCTTCTACTGTATTAGGCGCAAAAATCAGCATTTGCACCCAGACTGAGCCCCAGTTGTGTCCGCCAGCAATGTCAAAATTTCCATGCCTATGGGCAAAAATCGAAATGACTACGGAACACAGATAAGGCAATGAAAAACGTCAAATGAGCGATTTCCCCTCATCCGATTCTCCTCCGGGACTTCGAATGGGGCCAAGCGTGTTATTGTAAGCTAAGGCTTCAGTGTTGTCTCCGTGCTTCTAACAGAGGCTAAATCGTGATTTAGATCAAGTGTAGATCTAGATTTAGATCTAGTATATGTCTAGACCCTACATAATTTGAAATGTTGTGTTTTCGACAGCATGCATTTATTAGTCCTCAGTAAACGTGGCTAATAACTGTTTCGGAAGCAGCCAACGTTTGCCTGCGCTGAGCACTCGATTAACATCTTACAAAGACTAAAAGACTCCACACGTTCAACTATGAGTCAAACACGAACAAGAAACGTATTGTTATTTATGCAAGCAAAGTTGATCGAAAAAGTGTCATTAAAATTCTCTTTTCCTTTTACGACACCGTCGCGAAGGAAAAAGGCATCAATCATATCTACAAAGAGTAAACAAAAAGTCGCTGAATTTTGTTGTTGTTGATGTTATTGTTGTTGTTGTTATTGTTGACCTGCTTTAGGTAGTAAAGCAAATCTTGTTCTATAATATCGTGTTTCTATGTTTCAAGCATGCAACCCTAATGTAGATTGACCCTAATCAAAGTGCAAATTTGACTACCTGGTTTTAACCCCCGCGCTACGCCCCTGGTTATGTATCTTATATCCCCTCTCCTGGGAGGCAGTGTGACCGTGTGGTTTTGTGAGTCATACTCAGAAGCTGAAGATTGTCAAGTCTTAGGTTTAGACTATGTGTTTGACACGCGGGCCAGGCGGTTTACGTTATGGTTCCTGGGGAAAAAAACAACAACTTTACTTCCATTTCCCCACTCGACTCAGGTGTAAATGAGTACCTGGCTTCAGGGATGGGGAGACCAGGGCGCTGCACCGCTGGAGACAAGCTGGCGACTTTGTTACGTAATTTGTAATATTATGTATTTACATACATGATGTGTTTCGTTCTATGCGTTTGTATTATGAATGAGATGTGTAACATAATATGACATGGAAAACCAGTTTCTTTACGGGGTAAATCAAGTTGCATTTTCAATTTCTTCCCTATGTCTTTTCTTTTCTATTTCATGTTTCCGTTCTATTTTTAAGGTATCCCCCCTGATCATTGCATCCCCTCAGCATTGAGGAGGCTGCAAGCCGCTAGCCACGGCTTGCCTCAAAAGGAGAAAAGAAGTGCCAGAAACATACAACACTTCCTTCCAGAATGTCCACGAGATCACGCGATTCACAAATGCGTGACCTCATCAAAGAGTCCTCTATTCTATGATAACTTGTTCAGTAATATGTTGCAAAGATCTGTACTCCTTCAAATTTTACGTCATTTAACATTAAATGAAAATACATGTGTGAAAAGCAATTACGTTAATGTTATTTCCCTTTATTTCAAAAATATTCAGACACCACACATCAAGTTTCGGAAAAACGCTCTTCAGTTGTGTTCAAAGCGTCATTGTAAATAAACATAACGTTTCAGCTGTGAATAAATCCAAAACGCCAACCTATTTCTTGTGACGCCAGCGCCCTTAAAATGAACATCACAGACGTGTCTGCAGATGCCACAGTAGGTTTCAGTTTCAGTTTAAGGCAGATAAGAAGCAAACTGCATCATACGCATAGACGCCATGGACTTCCATGGCTAGACTGGGCGACATAATTTTTTTTTTTTTTCCATTTTGAATTAGGGCAACGTTTTCCCGGGGAAAATACTGGAGTGCATGGAATTTCGCCTGACTGTCACAAAATATTCCTGAATCCTTTCGCCTTTTTGAGTCTCACAAGTGTAAGGGATCACGTGCACCAAGCCAACTGAAGTTTGTGATGTGTTTCATCTTTTCTAAAGTTTCGCGGAAGACAAGGTAATTAAACATCTACTTTTTCAAACATGTGTATGGCTTTAGATTGTCAAAAACTAGTGCTAGAGTTACCATTATATTTTCCTCATGGTTAACATGTGCTGTGGGTATAAATTTATGATCTAGCTACAAAGGTGTCCTTTCACAGATGGACTAAGTTCTTTATATTAGATCTAAATGCATGTCTGCTACATATCATTTAAAAAAAAACAAAAAACTAATCCATACCGAGAATCCGACAAATGAGGCTATTTTTATTGTATGGAAAAGTATGTATGCAAATTTTCAGGCTGTTTAAGCGAAATTTGGCGGATTGGATACATAAATTTTGTTGTGCTACATTCTGAAAACAACCACTTTTCGTATCAAAAATTCAAGATGGCGGCATTTCCACAGCAAAGGTACGAAAATCTTGAAAATTTTCAACACTCACCTGCTAAGCATTCCGAAACAGAACATTAAGGATAGAAAGGCTATCCGTAATCGTTTAGAAAAGCACCCACAGGACTCGCCCCCTCCCTTCCCAGTTAAAAAAGGTACGGTAAAATGCCACTGAAGGCATCTTTATGTCTTTACAATGTGTTAAGTGTCAGGTTGTCTACTCCAAGATACTCAAAGCAAATGTGATAAAATGGAAAGCGAGAGGCATACAAGAAACAACATCTAGATTACAAAAACCTCACGCTTATAATAAGAAAATAACCAAAGGCATGCCATCTTGTGTGAGTTTTTGATTTTCAAACATCAAGAAATCCTGAGTATGCCCTCTACATAGACATAGGTCCTCTGATGAACTAATTTTCTGCAGGTCACAACTGAGATAGTACAGTATGACAATGAAATACCTTATATCCATTTAACCTCTTCACTACAAATGACACAATAATATTATATAATATGTACGTTCCAACCTTTTGGTCCAAACAATTTATCGATATACATATTCGTTCCGGAAAAGGCATTCCTGTGTCGTTTTAACGATCCTAAGTCCTGTGTCGTTTTAACGATCCTAAGTCCTGTGTCGTTTTAACGATCCTAAGTCCAACCTCCTATGTAATTAATTATTCCTACGCACAGCGTGCTAAAAACCCATAAAGGCTGAACTTCAAGATACTGGCTAATGTGCTCATGGTAACGATTGATATCTGCACTTGAAAAACATAACAGAGAACAGATTAAGAACTTGATCAACTGGAGATTTACAATTTTGAATTAGCCTCATACAAATAACTGACTGCGGTCTTTGTGGAGGGAGAATGTAATATATTGGCGGGTGTGTCACATTCAGTCAAAAGATATGAAGATAAAATCATCACTGATGTTATGATATAAGATTGAGTGAGGAGTATAATTATACAATACACGACATAAGAATATGGATAACAATTATATATACCAGGTCAAAGTTCAGAAACAGAATATGAACAGGTTATTCGGAACTGACTCCGCCATCTTGAATATGAAAGTCCAGTCGTTACCGGTGCAACAACTGTACGTTAGTAAATTAAGCTTGTGTTCCATGGCTACGAATTCTAGTTAGCCGACTGATGATTGAAATTGAATTTGTTTATGTTAAACACAACTCTCAAATGTAACAGTTGGAGTTAAACAATTTGATTTCAGTGACAGAATAAGAAAAGGCCCCGATTATTTGTGACGGACTCCGCCATCTTGAAATCTGGGCGTCTGGGTACAACTATACAGCTTGTGTTCCATGGTTAGCCGGCTGGAAACTGAGATTGTTTATTCGAAACAACATTTCTAAAGGTAACGGTTGGAGTTAAACAATTCGATTGGCTGACATCCCAAAACTTTCTCATTAATTGTATGCGTCTACGTGTGGAGTTAGATATTTTTGACAACTAAACCTCTCGCATACGAGGATACGGATGTGGTTGAATAATCTGAATGGTTGACATTCTAAAATGCTAATGACTTGTGTTCGGCTACTTACAGATAATAATACAGCTTTAGAGCAGCAGGTTTTGACTCATATCAGCAAAACCACCTGACTCCATTAAATAATCATGTTCCCCAATCGTAATGTGTTTCCATCAGCACCATAGCGGTGGCCAATGAATGACTAATAGTTCAGAAATTATCTTTATTTTAATTTAGATTTAGACATATAAATTTAATGGGTTTTTCCAACCTTATGCTAAACTACACTTACAGGTTTCAGGCACCTGTTAGAAGGCCAAATTACTAATTTGTACACCAAATTAATCCGCTAATGTATAAAATCCACCTTTTGGGGGGGNGGGGGGGGGGGGGGCTTCCAGTGTCAGGGTGTAGAAAAATGTCAAATGACCTGTGATCTGAAAAAAGCAGTCAATTTTAAAGTTTCAGGTACACTTTCAGCTATCTAGACATAAAAATAAAGTGTGTAAAGCCTGTGTATTACTTCGTGGTCAAAACCAGTCTAATTAAAAATAAGGACCAAATCATCAGAATTCAAGGCGACTAATTTGAAAGAGATCTGTGAAAACGTTTGGGCGTTGACCCTATTTTTCTTCCCCTTAAGAGATCGGGCAAAAGTAGTACTTTGGTTTAACCGTCATCGAAGAAATATCCCGAAAATATGTGGTAGCCTATTTGTAGCCGAAAGTTAAGAAAAAAACAACAACAATAGATTACTACCATTAACCTATATTGTGCAGTGTAAAATCCTAATTAGTCTATAGATCTAGTCAGTCTTTCCTACTTGAGGGCAGACGCCTCCAAATGCCAACCGTATCGTAGGTTGGCCAATGGAGAGACTTAGTACAAAAACACTTTACCTTTCGTAAGTCATTCTAGTAACCAGTGGGTTGATTGGCAATAGATTGGGAAGCAGAAATATATAGGACTGTCTCTCTCGAGACAGATTTCGTTCGTGTCTTACCTTCAGCTCTATCTCCAAGGAATACTAAAACACTCTGCACTGGGAATAACTTAAAAGAAAACAATGCAGACGCCCAGACCACACCTTTTTTGTCTGGCTAATTCCAGGTCTGACTGAAGCACGATTGAAGCTATCTGGATCAGTGGATTGTCTCTGCCCTTGTTAGTCGTGGCAAGCTCGACACAGCTAGACTGCGCATGTACATTACATTACTCGCGCCTGCTCTGCTGGGTGTCGCTAAGATTCTTTGCACAGAAACGATTTCCGGGAAATAATGGAGGTCCCTTTGCAGCACAACGCCTGCTGCAGGCGTAGCTGCTACACCAATATCACTGTGCGACTTGCGAACTTGCGAGACCTGTGACATGCAGAAAAATATCTAGCCAATGAGTAGTTTGAGCAGCCAGGCGAGAAGCCATTGCACATGCGCAGTCAGAGAGCTGTGAAGGGACGGGGATAATCTTGGCCACTCCAAATTATAATGTATGACTCAAGTTCGATTTATTATCTGTGTGTGTGTGTGTGTGTGTGTGTGTGTGTGTGTGTGTGTGTGTGTGTGTGTGTGTGTGTTTGTTTGTTTCACACTGAAGTTTATCCCGTCAATAGCCTCGTGTAACGCGTCATATGCGATTGAATGTATGGGCACAAATCGCTTTTGGCTGGTTGTCCTTCACTGCGTGTAACGACGCGCTAGGTAATCCAGCATACGGGCGATTCAGGAATTTTCAGTTTCAGTTTAGTATATTGCCATTACTCAGTCTGGACTATCTTATCCATTTGAATCATACAGTGGAACATCGATAGTAAGTCTCAGTTCGTATAAATTGTTAGTGCGTAGGCTATGAACTTCCTACAGTTTGCATAGATTTATTATTATTCTATTGGTTCATTAATCAGATGGATCTCGATAATAAGTATACCTCAGTATAAGTATACTTCATTGCACTAAGGCATATTTTATGCCGTAATTGTACTATGCTGACAAATTATCCATACTGTCACCTGCCGTTTCACTTCATATCATCCGCGTTCACAACCCTTCTGTCGTCCATTTCCATTCTCATCCAGGTACCAAATGCTCGCTCTCTCTCCTTCTCTCTCTCTCTCTCTCTCTCTCTCTCTCTCTTTCTCTCTCTCTCTCTCTCTCTCTCTTCAGAAGCTATTCGTCCACGCACACTCTCATGTAATCCTATCGGTCTATGTCATGGGGAATACCAGAAGAGCAAAATATGGCTTCCATTATGTAAGCAAGTATCAGCCGGTTTAATATTCTGCTACCAGCACAGCAGCACAGTATTCACTACAGTCACAAACCAGCAATGTGTAACTGTGTCACACGGATAGATATCGCCGTGTTCCTGATTCGTGTATTATGAATTCAGTGTGCCGTTATCAGTATCAGGCTGTTGAATAGCCTAGCTGTGGTCTGATTTTGGCATGGCTCGTTTCTAGGAAAACCCTAACACAGCCAGCTGTGTTGCAGCTAACATCCGTGAATGACCCCTGCTATCGTGTTGCACCCTATTCCTGGATTTTCATATCACTGCTTTTACTCTAAGTCAAGTATGCTCCTTTGGGGATGTTTTGTTGCACTGATGGTTATGCTTGGATTTTTACATCATTTGTTTATGATCTTTTGGGGATATTTTGTTGCACAGATGGCTATGCTTGGATTTTTATGTCATTGCTTTAACTCTTAATAAGGTACGATACTTTGGGATCTTGTTTTTTTTCTTTTGTTGAGGAACTTTCTCTCAGTATTTTGCAACCAGAAGTACACTTATCTTTACGGTTTTCTATCATCACAGGTTTGAGCTTCTGAATATTATTAGTTTGCAACATCGAAGGCTGAGAGCAACTAAAGGACATCATCTCCACTTTGGCAGGTTTTGAGAAAATCGAATTTTAAAGATCTGAATACGAATATAAACTCTATTTATATCTCAAATAAATATTTACCGCCATTGTATTTTGAGGTAACCATGCATCAGAAGTACTTGATACTCAGTCAGCAGGTGAAGGACGTTTAATACTTAAATAACGAAAGAAAGGAAGTATCCTCTTTTTGCTCTCAGCTCTTGATACGCTGTAAAGCTGGAGCCCAAAATTTTTGCTGCACAATGTGCAAGATTCACTGACATCATACCTCTAGAAAGACTGACTAAAATTGTTTTCAAATATTATCAGCCAGCAAAGAGTTTTTTGAAACGGCCGCAGGTTGCAAAGTTGTTAGCATGGTTCACCTGGTTTGGTCTGCATTCTCCACGGCAGATTCTTGAGCAGTTAATAGCTACCACAGAATAAACATCGTTAAATGTCTCAGTCCGCCCGTCTGTAAAATGAGTACCTGTCTATAGGCAATGAAAGATATTGTTAGAATGTTAGTGATCAGCGCCTGTATATGACAGCGGCATTGCATATTTCCCAGGGAGCTGAGAAAATTCTAGAGTGAACTGGCCTGCTGAGAGTAATAAGAGTGTGAAGACGCGTGAGCGGGTATCAGCCTGGATACTAGCTTAATATACCCGCATTATTGTTATGATAAATACAAACACTGGTATACTCTCTCATAACGACATGTTCCAGGCTGTAAAAACACCAATAATGACTGAAGCATGCTACCACAACTCTTTCAGTTGCATGAAATGTTACACACACAATGATTATACCGTTTGCCTATGCTCTACTTGTGGTCTGGACTCACACCAATGAACTTGTTAAACACTGTTGTCATTGGAAAATGCTGTCATACAAGTTTCTGTGGACTGAGAAAGTTAAATCGATATTTTGAAGTAAAAAATCCGGCGACATAAAATGTGTAATAGGTTTTGTATTATGTCACACTTTACAGTCATGCATTTGACATTTGACACGCTAACGAATACTTTGTTTGGAAGCCTTGGAAACCTCTAGGCGTCTGAAAATGTGACGTTGTCAGTTTTGTAACTATTATCACTGCCGTGGGGTTTCCCTCCGTCTAGATTATTTCTTTTTTTTTTTTTTTTTGGTCATTTCAGTCTGTCTTTCTTACCGCTCCTCGTCGTTCTCTTAACGTTTCAGTTTTAATTCAGTTAAGTTTTTGAATTAAAATTACTTGAAATGGTACAGTGTTTCTGTGGTCTAAACTTGTCAGCTGTTTGGATTTACTTTGTGTCGCGGAACTGTGTGGTTCATTCAGTACAGTTGTGAGTGATGTGTCCCAAACAGGGCTAAGGGCACTTCAGGGTCCTTTCGGCGATTAAAAGTTCATTTTTTTTTATTAGATAAAATATTTAGAAAATTGATAAAAAATATTCAAAAAATTGATTTTTAAAAATGATAAAATCATAATAAAACGGATCTGAAACTCGCTTTTGTTTGATATCAGGTTTATCAAATTCGTTATACATTTATCGTATACGCTCAACAGAGGCTCGATAATACGCTAAATGTATAAACCCATCTCTTAAATCTGATATCAAACAAACACTTATTATAGATCCTCTATTTTAGAGTGTTTGTAAACATTTACTTTATGATCTGGCAATCACATACTTTCATCGATACCCATTGACTGCCTTGTAATGTTTTTCTTCAGTACACGGTGTTTTTTATTTGTTTAAAAGCACGCTTCTTCTGAATAATTCGCTTAAAACTGGCAAATATATATTGTGAAGTAAAATGTATTTACGAAATGTTGGGTTTTTTTTTTCGTTTTTTTTTTTTT